>VUYV01000049.1:5113431-5312627 GCA_008711295.1 Anarhynchus alexandrinus | reverse complement strand
AAAAAAAAAACCCCAAAAAACAACCAAAAAACAAACAAACCAAAGAAGGCTTAATAATAGTTCACTGAATAAACATCTCCCTGAGTAGCCAGACATATAGTGGAGGGTGGTGCAGTCCAGGAAGACCAGAGCAAGTGAGCCTGGGCAGAGCTGAAAGAAGGAAGAATGAGATGGAGTTCCTTTTGCTATTCAGAAGGAAACTTTGCCTTCACTGTCTCATGTCAGTTGTTAGATTGTCACTGGGTGGCACTCACTTGCAAATTCATTGATTTGTACAAATAAATGAACAGTAACAATTAATTACACACTCCATGAGTACAACTCAGTAGGAAGGCAGAAGCTGTGCAGACTTGCACAACCTCCCCCCTGCCCCCCACCTCCCCCCCATCCCTGCTGTGTGATCAGGATCCATATTAACATGCCAGGCAACCTTTGGTGATTCCTGCTAGCTATTTTTTCTTACTCTTTTGATCATGAACACAGAGCCTGGCTGAGTTCAGTGGAGCCATCCAGCAGCCTGAATACATGTAGCCTTTGGGTAAAAAAATTACTAGTGACATTATATATGCTCCATAGGAAATTCCCACATTTTATATTTTCTGTATAAATTGTTCCTTATCTTCATCAGAGGACCTGATGGTAGCAATGGTGCGTGGCAAGCTCTATTCTGATCTCTAAAGCGTAGCTCTCAACTGCTACATGAAAGACATTGAAAAGGTTAGGTCAGGGATTTAGACAAATTTCAAAGCTGTTGATATACCTTGTCAACCCTCAGACTCATAGGACAGTGTCTGCTTTCCATCTAGGTAATTTTTAAAGGGACACTAGACCTGTGACTTGTATGGACAAACCAAAGGCCTTGCAGATATGGTGAAATATATAGGTGACTAGCTGGGAGTTTCTGCAAGATGCTGTGGATTCTTTGAAAGAATTTGAAAGCTGAGGATTAGGCATGGAAAGGACATGACATGTATAGTGCTTTGGGAAAAGGCCTGAGGGAGCTCTGCTGCATTCTCTGCTGCTACTGCTGGCTCCACAGGCAACCAGAAAGGAGCAGATAAGAAGCTCTTAGGGAGAAGCGAGACTCAACAAAAGCACGGTGTTGGGATAATTTTATATATCAAAAAGGCTGGCCTTTTTGATATATAGAAGAGCAGAAGCTATAGGTTAGGGAGAAGCTGGTTGGGGTCAGAGGCTTATGAAGACAATAGGAGTAGCGGGTGCCACCACTTGACTTCTTGCCCTTACCATTAGGCACTTGCATTTGTATCCAGGCACGAGTTAGTTCCTAGATGAGCCACCTTTGCAGCTGCAAGGTGAACCTACCTTTTCAACCTGGCTGCACTACTTTGAGGCACAGTTCGTCTGACTGGGTTTTGGGAACTGTGGCTTTATTTGAAGCAGTGATGAATATTCTGACGATCTTCCCAGTATTCCAAGCTGAAAACTCAGAATTATGAGTTGCAATTCATCTGTTTAATTCTAATTATATTCCTTAGCTAAATTTGGAAACCTATGGTATAACATTCTTTCAAGTACTTTGCTTCATGTTTTAAGTTCAGTAATGGGGGCAGATTACTGTACCATACCTTCTTATTTGTTGGACGTGGTATTCATCTTTTACCTGAACCTGTCAAAAGTATCATGAAAAAAAAAGTGCAGTAACTGGCTGAAGTCTACAGAACACTCCCTTCTGAATGGTGGTATTTTCCCATCTGATGAATGATTTTGTTTGTATTCACTTCATTCTTTGTTATCTCTGATATCTTTTACCTGCAGTGTTTGTTGTGCTTAAGGCACAAGCGGAATGTTCATGAAAATATTCAGCTATAACTCTGTTCAGTCAATAGAGGTGTTTTTCCTTCCCATTACCTACCACAGCGCTGACATTTTATTGCTTGCTGAGATAGGAGACAACAAGGGCGAAAATTGAGTCATTTTATTCCCATATCTAAAAATAAAACCCCCAAGAATGCTTTGCAAAAGAACAAGTAATTGCTGCAGAATTCACAAGCTCTGTTGTTCATTGAAGGGAGAATATTCCGGAGATGAAATATTTGGAACTGAATAACTGTGTGTAATGTTACAGGTCTGTTGAAATGCTAAGACTTACATAAGTCCTTTCTTTCAATGAATGTCTTTACCTGATGTCAGTTAGGTAGTTATATAAATGTATTGTGACATTTTAAGTGCTTTTATCATTGTAGTTGTAGAAAGCTTCACATATATTAACAAGTCTAGCTTTCCAGCAACCTGAAAGGTAGGGAAGCGTCTGCTATTACAAATAAGGAGGAAGGAGTGGTAGATTAAACAACTTGGTCAAGGTCATACAGCAAGTTTGTGGCAAAACAGATGAACCAAGATTTCTTGATCACTCAAAGAACAAAATAACATTAAAACGAGACAAATTTACGAACTCAGCCAAGCCTGAAGCCATAAGCATGCAATGCAAAGATCATTGTGCTCTGAAATCCACAGACTTCTACTACACTTCCAGTCAGCCTTACCATGTTTTGAAAAGAAAGCTGTAAAGGCACATGTTCTGCAGCCACCAGTTGCCATGGTGAGTAAGGAAAAAAGGTTGTCTTACTGCTTCTAAAAATACGTTTGCAATGGGCAGGGAGAAATCTGGAAAAGCAGAAAAGCAGAGACAAAGAAAAGGGCTGTTAACTATTATTGGTGTAAACCTTAGGGCCTCCTCAGAAATCTCAAGCTATTAGAAGTTAAAAATAGTAAGCTTCTCTTCTATGTTCAATCTCTAATGGGAATACAGCATCTGAAAGCTAGTTTTGTTTTTTAATTTTAGTCAGATTTACGCAGATCCTGTCAAAGTTAGAAACAGTCTTGGGGTGTATCTAAAATCTGGGGGCTGTTAGCAGCCCTTTTAACAGCCCTGTGCAAATGGGAGGTTGCTGGATAAGAGGTGGGTTAAAGAGCTGCGCAATGAAAACCATTTGAAATGCATGAGTCTCTTAACCTTACAAAACCTGGGATTTTGCTGCACAGTCTTGAGCACCATCTACCGGACCTTTGTTTTCTGACTCATTATTGCCTATATGCCAACAGAGGACAGTATCAGGACTATTTCTGTTTGAGACTTTGCCCTGCCATCAAGGTGTCCCTTAAATTAGGCAGGTGAACAAGTAAAAGCTGAAGAACTACTTTTGCTGCACTGGCAAGATGCAAGCAGTATCTTTTCTCTTGAGCCAGTGAGGTGAAACAAAGGTAGCGTGGTGGAATCCGGGATCTGTCCCACAATGTAGTAATGAGCTCTTCATGGGCTTTTAATTCTGAACTTCTTGTTGTCTATTCTATTCAGCTTATGTAAAATGTCAAGCAGGACAGACAGAGCAAACTGCATTCTTTGTCTTTTCAAAGGTCCTGTCAAGGCAAAACAGCTGTTGTAGGACAAAATTTTTTTGCAAGATTGTAAACTCACATGGATTGGGATTCAGGTTTCGGCTGTGATTTAGTTGAAAATTCTGCTGGTTTTCGTGGCATGGTTGGGGTTTTTTTTTTTTGTTTTTTTTTTTTTTTTTTTCCCCTCCCTAGGGCAGGTTATGGACATAAAGTAATCTGTTCACCTACCCAGTATTTTTTTTTTAAAAAATCATTGAAAATATGACCCTTAGTTTCTAGGAAACAAAGATAAATTTTCAGTCGAAACTGAGAAATCCTAAGTTTGCAGTTTGCATCCAGCCATGTGCTAACATATAAATGGCTTTTTACTTAACATTTCTCTTATAAGCTCAGTAAAAATCTTCCCTCTACAAAATTGACTACTGTTTTGGAAAAAGCAGGTATCAGTGCAGACATGCAATCTAAGATCTTGTTTAACCTGACAAGTTACCTTATAAGTAAGTGACAACACAATATCCTGGGTGCTGCCTTCCAAAAGGTTTAATTCTTAGTCGGAATATTCAGACCTGCAGAAAGATCATGTCTTCTCCCTCCATTTCAAGGGATAGTTCCATCGAATGGAAAGATGTGCAGACAGAATTCCGTTCTTCAGGGAGAACTTAAAAAGTGGAGCATTGGGCTCCTCTTTCAATGTATTGGCTGCATTGTCTCTTCAGTCCACTGAAGTGCTCTTAAAAGGTGGTTTTCTGGAGGCAGTGGGAAATGACTAGAGTAGGAGACTGTTAATATAACAGGCCCAAATGAATACAGCTCCTTTGTCCCAGGAATAGCCATCATCATTCATGTGCATTTTAATTCCTGGTCCTGGATCACATTTTCTCCTGTATTTAAAGCAAATGTTTGCTGCTCCACCCCCCCAGTCAAAGGAGAAGCTTGACACCTGAAAAAGAAACTAATGGAAGCCAGTCTGTCTAGAGAACAGGCATCAGGAGTTATTTCCTTACTGCATTTGAATTAGCTTGTTATAGGTCACTGCTTCTGCATGGGAATCACACACACGAGCCGTACGCACTGACACATCAAGATCTATACAGTTCTAGGCTACTGTCTCCATTTACTTGTTGCTTTAGAGCAGGGATAAGAGGAGTTGTTATACTGCCAAATGGGAGGTACAGACTGCAATTTAGCAGAGATAACCGAAAATAAAGCATCAAGCAGAAATAAGGAGATTTCTGTCTTTTCATTAATCCCTAATCATTTTTCCACTTATCGGTTATTTAACCAATGAATTTATGTTCCAGGTTTGAGCAGCTGCAGGGAGCAAGGGCTGGGAAGGCGAGTGTTTGAAAGTGGCATCTGTCTGTTAGCGGTAATTAAGCCGAAATATGCAAAGTTTCAGAGTTCTAACTGCTCCCGTTAAGCTGTTGATGAGCAGTAAAATCTCTGATTAAATTTTAAGCAGAGGGAAATGGGCCAGCCTCCTGATATGGGGAGGCTGATGGAGTGGAGCATGGGCAATTATGTGTGCTGCATGCCTGGGCTAGAGGGGAGGCAATGTGTCCAGGCGCTGACATCTGAGCCAGCATCAGCTCACCACTGCTTCCCTGCAGAAGTCGGTCCTGGGCTCCGTTCTGTGCTGACTGCCAGCCCCCAAAATGTCAGCAATTTACAGCATGCTGAAGACATATGGGATGGAATTGAATGACTTTTGCACAGCCTTATTTCTCCAATACACATACACACCACAATCAGGGAAATNTTTTTTTTTTTTTTTTCTGTCTCAAAGCATGTGAATTCCTTGGGCAAATCGCAATGCGCTAATGGACATTTCCCTATCTCAGAATGGTAATTGTGAAGGTTAATTAATGTTTTTATAGCAGTCTGAAAGCTCCAAAACACTGTGTAAAGGCAGTTAATTGTTATCCCAGTAAATATCAGTATTAATTATCATTTTATAACTTAGCCCTCCTCCTCCACCACTACTGTCTGTCTCCCATCCCTTCTTTCCTAACCATTTGGCAGGCCACCTCCTGGAATGAACCAGAGGCATCATTCTCTAACATGTGAAATGTCATGGAGCTCTATGAGTAATGAATGAGCCCATTACAATTTTACAGTAGAGAAAACAGGTTAATCCTTTGTCAAATCAGTGCACACAGTGTCCTCCTTCCTTGTTCCAATTACTCAAGGGGTGACAGCAGTTTCTCATCCACAGCCTTTCAGGTAACCACTGATGCATATTTAGGACAGAGATAGGTACAACACTGCACACAGGCCTTCAGATCCTGTCACGGGGGAACAAAGCTGACAGAAGCTGACAGCAGTGACTAATGCTCTGAGCTAACTTTCTTTGAAACAATCCTTGAGGAAAAAAAAAACCCAAACCAAAACAAACAACAGTGAAAAAACCCAACTGTTTCAAGTCCTGAAGGATTCATTTAATTTAGTATAAAACCCTCAAACAGCCAAAACCCATTGCTTTATGAGACAGTTCTTTGTAGTGAGACTCATGTACATTTGTACAATCTTTCACCCTGCAGATTCCCAGGGTTCATTACAGGATCTTGATATGAAGAGTAGCCACCTCAAAGGTGAAAAATGA
Organism: Anarhynchus alexandrinus; assembly: GCA_008711295.1. NCBI lineage: Eukaryota > Metazoa > Chordata > Aves > Charadriiformes > Charadriidae > Anarhynchus > Anarhynchus alexandrinus. Next base: position 5,306,665 of record VUYV01000049.1, on the reverse strand, counting down.
CAGCTTTTTGTTACAGCAGAGAGTACATAACCACACCATAGCGGAGGGTAGGAAACAGGGTATTGTATTGAACAAACACTCCAAGGGGGAGTTTTTTTGAAGAGAGCATTTGTAGAGGACATCAGAGCATTATCAGATTTGTGTTTGTTAACAGAGGAGCCATAACTGATTAAGACCTTGTATTCCTTCTTCCAGAAAGCTTATATTATGGACTTTGAGACACTTTACATATCAGATAAAAAAAGGAAAACCAAATTTTAATGCTGCCTTTGTAGTCCTCAGTTCCATTGAGGGTAGAGGAAAAATGGACAGCTGTGCTTTGAGAGGGGGACAAGAATTGACCTGTTTAGGAGGTGAGTTTCCTGCAGATATCTCAGGAACCAGGATTGGTTTTGATTATGTGCTACAGAGTTGTCAACCAGCTGGAGTAATTTCTAGATGGCCATTTTTAACAAGAGCTGTAGTCCAAGCAAATGCAGGCTGTGCCACCTCCCCCAGCCCTAGATCTACCAGTTCTATGATGCTCAGAGTGTTCACAAAACTGGGCAGACCCTCAACAGCTCATATTAAACCGGTATTGTTGTCCTTTCATGTACAAGAGTACTTGAAGAAGGCTTTACAAGGCCTAGGATTTACCCATCATTGCATTGTAAAGGTTCCTTTAAGCATAAAAATGACACTGCTTAATTCCTTGCCTTACTTCAGGTGGATGGATGGAATTGTGTTTTCTTAACTACAGGAACTTAAGGGGTAAGGCTATGAGCCTCATATAAGCTTTCTAGTTATGCACCTGTGCACTAGGCACAGGTGCACCAAAGAGACAATATTCCTGTATGGGTGAGTAGCAGTGGGGAGAAGACAAGTGTTTTATATAAAGACTGCTAAAAAGCAGGAATCCTACTACAAAGAAGCAGAAACAGGTCAGTGCAAAACTCCCTTCACTGAAACTTAATGAGAGCTAAAGGAGAAGAAAGCTTCTTTAGCAGACATATGTTGTTGCTATATCCATTCTTCTGGAATTGCTGTGGCTACCAAATCATCCAGGTTGTGCAGATAGGATTCCACATGCTGAGCACAAAGTGGGTGGTTGTTATAATAAACATTAGCAGTATTTGAGGACAGTAGAGAAGCATCCAGACTTCGCGTTTGTTCTTATAAACAGCTTTTATCTTGATGTTAATTAAAGACTCAGTAGAGCTCATTCTCTTGATAATATGAACCTAGGCTTAGCTCTACTCTGTCACAGGCTTAGCAGCAGCTTAGTGTTTTGGTGGTCCAGTGAAGTGTCATCCAAGACGAGCGTTTGGATGTTCTCTCTAAGTTTGTTAGATGGACTATGAAGTAATACTAGCCTGAAGAGCATGGGATTTGTAGATTGGTCCCAGATTCCAAGGGTCCGGTCCTGTAAGATAAGAGTTACTACCTGTTCCTGGGGGAAAAGGAAGAGAGAGTCACATAGCACCCAAAGAGATCAGTTGCCAAGATCAGTTATATCACTTACAAATGTTTCTCTTCTTGGTTATGTTGGATTTGGAAGATGATTACTGCCCCCTTGTTCAACTGCATTTGGGCTCAAGAACTCACCAGCTTTTAAAAGGGTAAACCCAAACAGTAGTAAAAGCTATTCTTGCTCCCCTCCTTTTAGTTTGTCCTCACTTCTTTCTGCTTTTTGCACTGGAGCACCCTTTGAAGCCTAGTTGCATGTTAGCACCTTGGTCAGCTTTGCAAACACCGTGACAACAAACCAAATGATCCGGCACTGATCTTTCCCACAAGTTAGTGCAAAGAACACGCTACTGTATGTTTGTCGCTACAAGGCAATTAAAATTTACCCAGAGTCCTGGAAAATGTGGAGTGGGACCCCTAATCAGATTCCTGTCAGAATTCATTCCAAAGGATTTTATAGAAATTCTTTATCCCTCTTTCATAGGAAAATACATTGGTTTATACCTTTCAGTTCCATTGGCTCTATCTTCAAATAGTGATTAAAATGAATTCTTGTGAGCTGGAAGTGAAATGCAAGGTTCAGGCACAGTCTTGGGTAAATGCTCTGCAGGATGTTGCCGAAGAGCTTCTTTTCTAAATAAGAGAAAATGGAACAGGTTGATTTTGTATGGGACTAGTGCTGTCTGGAGAATTCTGCTCTCTTGGCTGTCAAGTGTATTCAGGGCCTTAAGACTGACAAAACTGGGACACTGACTGAGGAAGAATATTGTTTATTTTGAAAGTGGCTCATTTGCTTTTTGTATTATAAAGTCTACTTTCCTAGATAATCACAGATGCCCAGTGTGATGCTGCAGGGTAGCATGAGGAAAATACCACCTGTTAGTTCTCTTAGACCAGACCTCAGATGCTTAGGAAGGGAGAAGGTCAAGCAGAGGAAGACGAGGTCTCCTCAGCTTTGGGATTTCCTCTTTGATTCTTCTAGGCAAATACCTTTTAGTCCAACAGAACCTAAATATGCAGTGCGGTAGGGTATCATGTCTGCCTCATCTGTTTTCTAATCCTTGTATTTAACATGAATCTTCAGGAGTACTGGTTTGGTGAATAAGAAGGGTTGTTATCTGATCAGATACTTTGCATTTTGGCTATTAAGTTGATCTGTTGAGCAATCTATGGTCATCTGAATTTCTGAGCCTTTGTTTTTGTGTACTAATAAGCTTTCCAAAAGATCCTGGAGCTCTGAAGCTCTTGGGAACAGGAGATTTAGGAGAATATGAAAAAAAAAAAAAGAATAATGCATCTGGAACGACGCTCTGTATTGTTACAAAGAGAAAATAAAATAAAAGCAAACCAGCAAGCTAAAAGGATTTGATGTGCTGTTATAAAAATGAAATCTCATTAAGAAAAGACCCAGCCAAACAGTGGAAAGAAAGACAAATTTGACACACCCATTCTGACACATGCATTCTGCTTCAAGATGCTTTCCCGATCTGTTCTGGCTGCCTTTTAACCTACTTGATCTCTAGATCAGAATGCACCTAATTTTATGGAAACAGATATTGAAATTAAGGCTGAAATATAAAGAATTTAATTGTAAAGAGGGAACAATGCAAGTCCTCATCACCAGCTACTACTGTAAATATTCAATACAAAGTAAAATAGCATATTCAAAAAGATCTGAAAATGGTTTAAGCTACTTTTTATAAATAAATAAGTGGCGCCCCAGGCATCGTTGTTTAAAGGCCTGATGAATCTTTGAGTTCTAGCCTCACATCTGACACTTATTTGATAGATTGCCTTGGAGAAGCCATGTCCACACATTATGTTTCATCCCCTTAATCTGTAAAATCAGTATGAAAATATTTACTCCCTAGGCTGTTGTGGAAATTAATTAACATTTCCATAGTTCTTTAAAGATGTAAAGTGCCAAGTAGTATTACGGTTATGCTGCCTCAGTCTATGATTTTGTCAGATGTCACAAATAGCATGGGTCAGTAGCCGGATGCAGACTTCCAGTGAAATTTAAGGGGTTTGCATAATGTAGTTCTGCAGTATCAAATAATAATAATTTTCACTCCAAGTTAATAATAAAAAAGTCTTCAGCATTTGATGTGAGGCATTATGCTGCCAGGTATGTCATTTTTCAATTTGAAAGTAAAATCAAGAAAAAACCCTAGTATTCTGTGGTTATTAAATACTAATGGAACTTTTCCGACAGACATGGAGATGCTATTAATGGCATTTTACATAAGTTTCATGATGGCATACTGGGTTTCCATTAGTTTCCGCTTTTCATGGCAGAAGGCATTCCTCATTGGTTTTGCCATCATTATTCTGTTTGCCACTTGACAACTTCAGCGTTCTTCCTCAGAAGTGGCTGCATTTTGGTGAAAGGTGATGTCATTTTCTCTCCTTCCTTTCTTAAATGGCTTCGATGCCCTTTGTGATGAAAGGCACTGTAGCAGTGTAAGCCATTACTATAAATTACTCAAAGGTGTGTAGATGAGGTGAGGTTTGAACCTGCTGGTTCTCTTTCTTCTCACATGTTCTATAATATATGCACTAAGGACCATTATCTTGCAAAATGGAATGGACTTGTTGAAAATGGGCTTAATTGAAAGTGATCCAGTAAAAAACATAATTTAGTAAGATAATGTCTGTGCTGCTTCTTATTCTTGCAAATAGAGGAAGTCTTAAATTATTATCTGCTGAGTTAGTTGAAGCTGATGAGCTATCCAGGGAAATACTTTATTGACATAGTTGCAGCTCACAAGTGTCTATCAGCTCTCATTAGCAGTGAGGATAGTTTGCAGGTATCATGTTTTTAGCCTCGTCCTCTCATCCAGAAGTCACGTGTAGAATTTCTTTTTTATGTCTACATGATTGCGGCTTCGGTTCACTGTGCCAGGTGACTCAACTTGCTTGCGTGAGTTGGAGTTCACGCCTCCAGGTTGGAGTTCAAGCTTTGCCTCATCTCCAGCCTGCCAACCCATCTGACTTCCTCCAGACGTGAGCTGGCGTGGAAGCCCTAGGGAATCTGGGCTTGAGGTCGCTCACGTTACTAAGACAGTGCAGCTATGCTATGAGAGGTTTACATACTTTTCCAACTGCAGAGCTTGTTTGCTCTTGAGAACAGGTTACCAAGAAACACTGTGTTGGCAAACCTAGATCTGTAGTTTGCTTTGATTTATTAATTAGCTAGATTTGCATGCTATCATTCCCTCTAGATAAGACAAAATCTTGCTGAAAGTTCATTCTCTCCTATCAATATGCCTGTCACTTTTGATAAATTAGTAAATAGTGAAATTAAGAATAAATTAAGGGAAATCAAGGATCATTCAAAGGATAATTTCCATCAGCAGTGGTTTGGAGCTGTGGAAGACTTTCCTTACAAAAACCAGACACCCAAAAAGACAGATTATTTAAAAATCACAATTGAACATAGTACTGCTGAGTATGCGATTGAAAATTATCCTGCAGTACCAAGGGAATTAATTAGATGCAGCTCCTGTCCTGATATGACAATGTTTTGAACTCACTCTGCCCTTGCTTTGCACAGATATAACTGGGTACACGGGTTACCAAACATCATAGAATAAAGCCTGTCTTTGTCTATAAACAAGAGACTGCAGCCAAGCCCAAAACCAGGCCTGAAATTCTGTAGAGATCTAAAGCTTCTGAGTCTCCCTTTCATCTTTTGTTTTCAATTCCAGTGTATAATCTCTGTTTTCTAGCTAAATCCAGATGCTTCTAACAAAAAGCAGATATAAGTTATCATTGCCATCATCCTGCCTTTAGTCCCAGCTCTGTGTTCCTGTCTCCAGACAAGCACTCTTACTCCATCTCTTGGGCCAGGCCAAGTATTCAGTTCATAAGACAAAATGAGCCAATTCAGGGAACTAAACTGATGGAAAGCTACCCTTTTTTTTTTTTTTTTTTTTTTCCTGTAGGTATAGTTTTCTGCCAGTTTCAGTCCTTGAAGAGAATCACCACAGGGTCAGATGAGCATCACAGCTGGAACAAGGGAGGAGGAGGAAATTATTAACCAAGGATTTCAACTTATCCCAATTTAAATTGTCACGGAATTAAAGCTCCTGGTAAAAGCCTTGATAGCCAGAGATTTCTTCTACGGTAAGTGAAAAGGGAAAAGTGGCCTAAAGCACTTTATTTATCACCTGTATAGGACTTGATTTTTCTTTACTGGCTGTAGAGAGGTCTTGGAGATAGAACCCTCTTAACCTAGCCACTGCCATTGTGTTACAGACTAAGCTAAAGAAGTAAACTTTGGAATAATTTAGAGTTTTCCAGTCCAACTTTTGTAAGTGCAGATGTTACAGCATTTCCCAGTTTCTGCTTCTTCCCAGACCCAATATTCCTGTAACAGAAACATAACTGTGCTCAGGGATGCATGTGACAATATCTGTGTTCCTCATAACCAAAAGTGCCCAATATTTCAACTTACATTCCATTCTGGCTAAAATAGTATGATGACTAAATACATATACTATCATACTTTTCTGTGTATAACCAAACATTGCTATAAACTTAACTGCAATTCTTTCATCGTACAGAGAAAAGCCCAACAGATTTATTCACTAATCTCAGGTTATCTTGGACACAAGTATGCTGTTATGTGGGGGAAAGGACCATTACATAGTCTTTTTTATTCAAAGACTTGTGGTGCTTTGCAAAGGAAAATCTAGCACAGTCACATATGGGGAAGCTGAACTGTTGTAAGATTAAATGACTTTCCGTTTGCCACTCTGTAATGTGGCATCAGAGACAAACATAATTCAGGTACCCTTATTCCACTCACTTTGGTAGCTGTCTTGCATGGGAGTCACTTTGCACGTATGATAGCACAATATGCACCCAGGATTCTGTTATGGATACTGTCATGGTACTGAAGTAGTCTGTCCTGCCTGTGTGGTCTGGCCAGGCTGCACCAGTTCCAACCCTACAGATTACCAGTGTTTGTTTCTAGAAGTGGCAGTGAGCTCTGTACCCACTGGAGCGCTCTCTCAGAATTCTGTAGACAGCAGTAGGATTCACTGACGCAGTCACAGGCAAATTTATGTTGCCTAAATGCACACAGCACTTAAAGGCATAGATTTCAAACAATCAGGAAGACTGGTAGGTGTACTGCCTCACCCACATCCAGGGGGTCTAAAGCCAATACTTCAGCTGTGGGACACCTGTGCCTTTCTTATCCACCTCTCCCTACTGCCCCTTCCCCTCCGTCAGCCTGATCTGTTAGGGAACCAGCACACAGATTCCTCTATCCCTCTGTAACACAGGCATGGTACAGTCTCAGATCTCAGATTCTCAGTGCTATGCAAAAAAGTAAACAGAGACTGAAAAGCCTGTTTTTCAAGGCCTGAGTATACCTGACCAGGTGATGCTTGAGGAATTTCCTTATCTAGGACATTGCCTTCCTCTCCTGAAAGCATGGCTTCAACAATCAGTTTTGCTTTAGCCTCACAAGAAAGAAGAAAGAAGGAACACAGAGACATATGCACAGTCTTCAAATAAATTAGTAATGCATAGTCTTCATATAAATCCGTATGTCCAACACTTCATCAAAAAGATGCTTTACAAATTGCCCTGTGTGCTTAATACCAGTTGCTGTATTAATCAGAAATCTAAATTTATCCCGGTTTCTTACATGACATTAGGATAGCTTTTACACCAGAGATAGTATTAGTCTGTGACATTTCATATGAGAGCTACAGTGGTTTGTGCAAAACTAGCTCAAAGTGATAAAGCCTCCATACAAGCCAATGTCTCTTAATGTTACTCTCTCATCTAAATGGTAGTCTTGCATACCACTCAGGGAAAAAACATCCTAATCACAGCATTTTATCAATTTTTTTCTTCTTAGGAATTAATAGAATCATGTAGATTCTAATGCTCAAGCCTAAGATATTTGTGCTTTCTAATCCCCTGGAAATACATCATAGACTCACCCCAGGTCTAAGCACATCTCTCCCAGTGGTTGTCATCGTGTGGCCTCGTATTACCAAGTCTTAAACATATTTGTAAAGCATTCTTCTACAGTTCATTTATGTACACTACAGGTATCATCATAACTAACTGCAACTCTGAAATGAAATAGACATTCTATTCCATTCACTTCCTTTGCTTGCTTTCTTGGTAATGCATAGACAACAGCATTTTCTGTTCATTCTCAGATTCATATTGCAGAGTTTCTGTTGTAATAGGGAATGGGGTGAAGCTACAGTATGACTGAATTTGTTCCTCATTGTCATAGTCAAGAATATGGTCTTGACTGTAGTCTGATAAAGCCAAAGTGGTGGGGATTCGGGATCTTTGTGCCACAATGCTGGTGGGAGTTAGCCCTAAACAACACATGACTGAACTCAGCTTTTTGGGAGTGCAATTTGGAGTAGCCCTCAGGATGTTCTAAACCCGCACAGTCAAGCTGGTGGCCTGCAGGCCAAATCTCACCTCTAGAATACTCCATCCTGCCTCCTGCCTTTTCCTCAGAGGAAGAAAGGAAGAGCTATGTGTCTAACAGATTAATATTTCCTCCTGCAGTAGCCACATATCTGTATCCCTGAATTGAGAGAGAGCTTCCAATGTCAAGGTCTAGCCCCGGTGGCTGTCAGGCTTGGCCCACCTTGTCAGTAGGTGATATTTTAGAGCTCAACAGTAGTCCAGTATCTGGAGAACATAAAGGCCGCATTTCCCTCCTTTCCCTGCCTGGCCGTAGCTGAGGAAATAGGCAGAGTCTTTAGCACTGGCACACAATTTCACAGCCTAATTACATGGTGACTCAAGGGAGCATGACTAGCGAGTGTGATGTTTGCTATTTGGCGTATCTGTCAAAGTCCTATAGATATTTCTTGGCATTTGTCCAGTTGCCTCCTTAATGTCTTATGACATGTGTTCCCGAAGAGGCTGGATTTTATGTTTACATCTCTCTGGCCAGAAAATGAGCACCAAAGCAGATATTCCAAACCTGAGTTTATTAAGCAGTGCAAGCCAAGTACTTCACAAATAATTTCCTTTCCATGCCTTATTTTCTCTACAGTTTCTCTTTTATGACAAACAGTGCTTGCTTTAAACAGGTGCAGAACTGCCAAGGGACCAAGAGGGCTGCAGTCCATCATTAACACACCCAGTGCATCAGACACTTTAGCTACATCTATGGTAGTAAATGTAATGTGTGCAGGAACGTTCTGAGATACTGATGCCAGCTGGCAAAGAATGTCCCATGCCTATGCTGGTTTATTCTGTTAGCTTCTCAAACAGGGTGCTGCATGCAAACTGCTTATTGAGAATAAGCAAAGCCCAGGAATAATTTGGAAAAGTGCTACTTGGCATGGGCCAAATGCCAGGTGCCATTCTAGCAATTGTGTTTCAGTGCCCTTGGAATTTAAAAAGTATGTTGGGATTTATTAGCAGAGACAAAGTTTTCAGGGAAGAGCTTGCAACGTTTCACAGCTTGTCATCTTCACCATCCTGACAGTGCTGCCTCCAGCTCTACCAGTAAAAGCTGCTCTCAATTAAAGGCCAGTGCCGTGGCAATGTAAATCCACAGACCTGCACTGCATAAAGCATAAAGCACTTTGCACTTCTGTATTATCTTTCTTCTTCAATATCTGCAAACAATATCAGTGTAGAAAGAGGAAGTCCCTGCTTGTGGTTTGTCCTCCATTACATGATGGATAAGTGTTCTTAGTGCGTAAGTGACAGCATTATCAGCACTGAGTTTCAGTTTACCTTAACATGCTCATAGTCACAGTCCTTTTCCATGAGAAAAACTTATGTTAAGCAGATATATCGTGGTCACAAAAGTCAGTCTAGTTTGTGTATTTGAACATACAAGTATGCAAAGAGCGTGTGTTGCAAACATAAAAAGTAGTTGTTTTAGTGCAAATAAATGGATTCAATTCCCTTGAAGAGGCTTTTCAGTCTTCATTTTAAGTGAGCTCCATGCATAAGGAGTCCCTTTGAATGAATAGCTTGAGTCAGAAAATCAAAATGACGTATTATGGCTTCATTAACAGGATGTTTTTGATTGTCTGTGCTGAAGGTATTTTCTGAATGAGTGGGCGAGTTCTAGGCCCATGTTTTAAACAGACCTACCTGCATTCTATTCTGATTCCATTAACATAGGTACAGTTTAAAAGGCCATTGTATAAAGCAACAGAATTAAAGGGGTTGCAGGACATTTTAACTTAGAAAGCATTTTATTATTCCTTCAAATAAAGGAAGCAAGCACTTCATTTAGTATTGTCTGATTTATCTCTTACGTGTTCCTGCCAAACTGCATTGAAACTCTTTTATGACTTCTGCACCCCAGGTCCCAGTGGGTCTAAGACCTGCAAGTCTAAGGTCTTATTTCCTGATGTAGGCTCTTGAGTCAGATTCATTTTAGCATAAAAGCATTCTTCAGCAGTTTTAAGTGGCAAGGTACTGTCTGCCAAGCCAACCACATGCTGCTCCTGACCATTGCGAATTCACTGGGTAGCTGTGGATCTATCGTACAGCAACTGATGAGCCCAAGGCCACAGCCATAAGCAAAGCAAGCTGTGGGTGAGGGCAGCAGACCATTGAGAGTAGCAAATAGTCACATTATGTGACAATAGTCACATTCCAGCCGTTTAAAAATGCCTTTTGCCAGCCCTAGAAAGTCAAGTTGGTTCCTGATGCCAGTAACAGGATCAGATGATGTTTAGAGGTAGTGATGCTGCATGGAGTACACATTCCCAGCAGCAGCAGTAATTACTGTCCTCCCTCTCTAGAGCCCATCCTTCCAGCAGCTTACTCACTACGGCACTCAGGCCTAACTCTGCACAGCCCACTGTCTCCCCTTCCCATGCCTGCAGCAGTCCAACTGCTCACTGCTGAAGCAACAAAACTAAATAATGGCATTATTAAGTCATGACAATGGAAGTAGTGGCATTGCTGAGAAAGTCTGCCTCCCTGCCAGCAGGCAGCAATACATGCATGCTCCCTGCCATGTAATGGAGAAGCGACTGCTTGGTACTTCCTTCCATATCCATTTCACTGTTTCACACTGCCTTGGTATTTGGATGTTTACAGACATATTCTTCATAAAACACTCAAGAAACACAGAGATTGCTCCTTCTGTACATCATATATGATGAGTGCTGAGGCGAGTTTTACTATTTGCACAAGGGAAACGAAATGACTGTGCTGTTGTTCCACCTTGCTTTATTGAAGGTGACTAGATGGAGCTACTGAGTCCCATTCTCAGCATCACAGTTTATACCTCTCTCCTTGCATACTTCCTCCTGTGACTGCCAATTAGTTGTCCTCCTAATATGAAGGGAGTAAAAAGAACAAGTATTAACAGTGATGTTTTTCCAGAATGTTTAATTAATAACTGTGTTTGTATAAAAGAAAGCACTGTGACAAAAAATACGACAGAGGCACTGGGACTTTTTATATCGTATCACTTTGGGGGTAGTTTGTGCTGTGTTTCAGACCTATGCTCTGAGCACTGAAATGGTTAAGTGACTAAAAAATACAAGTCATTTTCAGGTTCTTCAGACTGAATTCAGTCTGCAGTGATTATTAAGTATGCTTGCCAAAAACCTTCCTTTGCCCTCCAAACTCATGCATCCCATTATACCTGCAGTCTGTAACTACTCTTTCTAAAGCTGGGGACGTAGGAATTGCCACTGACAAATGGTGAGAGATTGTCCCCATGAGGCGATCAAGAAGTCCGACTGGTATCGGTCTTTCATATCACTGAGAGGCAAAAATTGTTCACAGCTCCCAAGTCCTGTCTCAGCTCTCGTGGGCAAAAGGAACTGCAGGATGAAGTATGCTTTTTTATGTTTATGTATTGTTTTAATTTACAATAAAAGCCCCTTTTCACTGTTCTGACCATTTCCACAATAACTGAAAATGACACTGTATCAAGATAAATCTGTCAAGCAGAAAAAATGCAGTGTAATAACAGACAGCGAGCACTGCATTTAATTACATAGGCACATCATAATCTGAAGCAAAAATCAAAGCTACCCGCTGAAGAAGTCTAACTGCTTTGCTTACTAAAGATTGAATAATGTCCATATGATGTTAAATAGGATCCTGATGGCCTTTCTGAAATAGACAACTGTCCATAGAGAGCAGAATTATAACTACCAGGCTCATTGTACATCAAAATGTAGTGACAATTTGGGGGCAATGACTTTTATTGAAGGCAGTGACTGGGATCTGTGGTGAAGTGGTGATGACTCAGGGGTTTTTCAAATCCTGCCTGCTATCAGATTGGGGTATAAACAATCACCTGTTCTTTTGGTTAGTACGAAAAATATTTCCAGTCAGTAAGCAGATGGGGTTTTTGGAGGATGGATGATAAAGCACATACAGAGCAGAAAGCTTTCAAGAAAATGGGAAGTTACTATCCAAGGAAGAGGTAGAAAATGAGAAGAAACTATTTTTAATACATATGAAACCAAGAGGCTTTTATATGCCTGAGTTATTATTGAAATCTGGCTGGATGTGATTACAGGGAGCTGTTGTTTCATGAATGATTTTTAATCCTGTTGGCAGAGTCAGACAGGGTGTAAATTTGCAAGTCGATTTGTATGCAGATCACCCTCCTGCCTTGGTATTGATTTGAAAGATGCGGGATGAATGTTCCCTGCTTTATGAGGAAAGCATCTGAAAAGGAGAAAAAGATGCTCCGAGTCCCAGGAGCTTTTGTTAAACACTGCTGGCTGGGAGTATCAGCTTCTAGAGGAGACACTGGATGTCATTCTAGCTGTTGGAAGAAACTGTATGCAGGGTGCTTCACCTTCAAAGTAGAGGTGCTAACATGTGGTATGATGGTTATGGATTTACAGACTAAGGGCACTAGACTAACCCATTTGTTTTTCACCTTTGAGGGCACTGGTTTGGCCCACAGCGCCTGTCACAGTGTAATGACCCAAATGAATCCTCTTCCTGAGATTCCTTTTAGCCATTTCATCTAGCACCTCCTCTTTTAAAACCTCAGCATAATCTCACACAAACGTAGCCTCTCGATGACTCAGAGTGAAATGACGGAGGCAGGCTTCTCTGGCAAAGACCAAAATGCACTGACTGATCTCAGGGACCCAACAATAGGCGAGCAGTACAACTGGGTAGTTCAGGGCAGGAATACAGCTCATGGGAGAAGTGTCAGGGAGATGGTGACTTTCATGATGGCTTCCCTCAACCAGATTTTAATAACCCTTTACTTTTGTAAACAGTATAATTGTCACAGATGTTCTATAAAAAATGGGAACTAAAGAAGAACTGTAGTTCTGATAAATTCACCGTGCTCGCATCCAGGTTCTGCTGTTTTACTCCCCATTTCCAAGGCTGCATGGCAATGGGACCTCGGACCACTTTAAGAGCTCAGGTCTCCACAGTGCTATCCCACCAAAGCAAATGGAGCTATACAGGTGCATACAGCTTAGTGTCTGAACTACATTTCTGCATAACCAATTTCCAAACATATATCACTGAATTCAGAATATCTTGTTCCCTAGTCCAGACCTAGACAGGTTAATCCTATCTGCAAGTTTAGTAAAATGATTAAAAATATAAAACCCGGGGATTTTGCCATCTGTGTAACCAGGCCAAAGACACAGTGAACATCAAAATAACACAAAGGACTAAAGTAAAATAATAGAAACTGCAAACATACATTTTATGCAAAGTGCACATTTCATGCATGAGATGCCAAACAAAACGGTAGTGGAGAGGCAAAGATTAAGAGAAAGTTCTCATGCATAGAGCTGTGCAAAGGAGGCCAATCCACTGCTTCTAGTTATTTTTTGTCACGGCTCCACAAAAAGAAATAAACCTAGTGAAAATTCAGACGGCATTTTTAAAAGAGGTATTAAGAAATTTGTTTTTAACCCAGAACACAAAGGGAAGTCCCAGGCACTGAATATTATTCCAGTTGTGTAGCAGTCAAAAAGAATCAGATATTTAGGCAAACAATAATCACCTCTTACATTAGATTAGATATGATATTACGAGGAATACTAGTGCTTCACTACTGAAGGTTACTGCAGATCCAGTAAATTTAAGTTGCTGAGCTTAGAGCAGAATGCAAGGATGGTAGTCTATACTTTCTTTGCTCTTTTGGAGCAGAATAAATCATAGTAGAGGTTGCAAGACAGCTACCAATAAACAACTGCTTGAACTGAGAAAGAAAATTAAGATAATGTGTGAACACCTTTTTTAACACCCTTATCACTGAATCATTTTATCCCTTCAGTTAATCTTTCATGCCAAAGTAAACTCTGGTGAAGCTCACATGTCTACCAGTGTGTCCTATCAAATACTTTTAAGGATATATTCTACAGACTTGCTAAAATCAAGGAGAGTTCTTCCCCCCGGCTTTGGATTTGAGATTTGAGAGTGAAAGTGCACAATTATCTACGCTGTTGATGGACAGGATGATTACCTTTTCTCCTGACGCAGCTAGAACACGTGTTCTTTAGCATATCACAGCCCAGTCCAGATTGCCTACTGATCTCTCACAAAACACTGGGTTCTCGGGCTATCCATGCACAATTCAGATACTCAAAGTATTTACCAACTGATCTACCTTGCCAGCAGATACAGTATTCAAGCAGGTGGATAATCGGTCTTTCTGAATATGGTAGTAACACAAAAACCAGGCTGTTTTCAAGTGGCAGGAGAGCAGAGTTCTCATTAGACATTTATCAGGATCGACAGAACAGTTATTAGAACCTTAGTGATCCATCAGATGCACCTCATTATGGCATGAACAATCTGCTGCTGTTTCCTGCACACTGAATTTTGGGTAGTTATTTATTTAAGTTTATTGTTCAGCTGGGATGAGACCATTAGTTGTGCCTATCCTCAGAAAGTTGTCCTTTTAAAGGAGCCTGTTGACTCCACAATAATCTCTGGGAGCCGAAGCGCTCACCCACCATATATAATTTTCAAGATATTCAAGGGCAATACAAATTCTTTGCAAGAAGCTGTGCCTGGCTGTGGAGATTTGTCTCAGTCACTGAAGCTGATCTTCCATCTGATATGCAATGTAAAATGAAGCAATAATGTCNCTCCCAAGAATTTGCAAAAGCTTTGTGTGGTTTTGGGGCCCCTAAATGTTTTGGCTCTAAGTTGTTCCTTCTCAGCTGCAAATTTGCTTGGAATTTTAACAAACACTGAAGTAGGAACTTTAGGGATATTGATAGTACCTCTAGAAATTATCCTCAACTTTCCACATCCTCCCCTCAGAGGTACGTTGTTTGACATGGATACAGGCTGCCATAATTCAATATGACACACCAAATCAACCCATGTAGCCTTCACAGTCACATTAACACTGTAATTCTCAACAGTGCTAACAAGTCACCTTTAGGGATGCAAATTAATTAAACTCTTTTAAACTTTCCCCTCTCACTATTTCCATGGGTAAAATTCACACAGTTCTTTCAATAGATGTTATCCTTCAGATGACCCAAACCATGGGTGACAGTCAGTCTCATTCTCTGTACAAATTATATTAAGCCTAGTGCAAAAGCTCAGATTTGATACAGAGACTGGCAGAAAGGGGGCTTGGATTATAGAAGCAAAGGAAGCAAGAGAAAAACAGTAAAGAAGGAAGAAAAATTTCTATAATTTTGAAGTTTGAAGTTTGTCTTCAAACAATAAATAAACATTATTAAAGAGGAGACAGAAAAATGTAGAATCTTGCTTAGTAGAATAATATACTGTGACTATATACTGTATATAGTCAAGAGTAAAATCCTAGTATTCTTACCGATGGTAAATAATGTTTCTCTGACAGGTGTGCCTTGGAAATCATGGCAAGTAAAGGTGGCCAGTCCTGGCCCTTAATTGTGTCTATGTGCTGTGAGTGCATTAGAGGGAGAGAATGTACAGTCTTGCTGTTCTATGGTTCTATGCTTCTTTTCCCATGAAACGTTGGACCAGATGATCTTTCGAGGTCCATTGCACCCTGGGCTGTTCTGTGTTCTACAGTTCCATGGTTCTATGATTCTGTCCCTTTTTCTTTCATTCTGTTTTGCTACCGAAAAAAGCAGTTCTTGCTCAGAAGGTATGAATCCATTATGCTTCAAAGCAATTTGTTTGAAAGCATTACAGATATTGTCATGACTCTGCTGGAAGTGAGAGGTGCAGGCAGTTTCTCATATTCTGGGAGGGTCAGGAGCTTTCATTCATCCATGCCCATCTGTCTCCCCAACCCGCACATCTCAGGAGTGAGCACCATTGTTTGAACACTGATGTTTTACATTCCCAGCGTAATTCTTCTGCCATGAGGCACCCAGTGGTAGGTAAATGTATATTTAAATAAATGCTTTTAAACACACACAGAAGACCACTTGGGAGGAATATAAATCTTTCTCCCAAGCATTGTAAATTCACATACGTGTCAATATTTCTAATGAATAAAATGGGAAGAATCTAACGTATACTGGAACTACTACAGGCTTACCCTGTTCTCACAAATCAGCCCTGCTCTGAGTCTGGGATTGTTCTGTGCATGCTTAGGTAGCTATTTTCCAGGTAGGTTACATTAAAATCATTAAGCTAGCAGGAGATATATAAGTCAAAACCTTGTCTTCATTCCTACTAGATGAAGAAATAGATCATGACTTTTTGGAAGGATAGAATGAGCATGGGTGATAAGCACATATGGACTTTATCTTTCACAAGTGTTAAATTATACTAGGGTTCATAGCTCATGGGTTAGACCTCCCTGTCTTCTAGATGACTATGGGTTGAACAGCCTCGTGGGATTTGCATAAGGGTTGGCTTAATATCCCCAGAGTCTAAAGTTCTTTGTGTGATGACAGGTAATTATTTCTTTATATGCAAATTTGCCATACCTCTTCACTGAAATACATCCCTGCTATGAATTTTGAAGTCCTTAACTCTTCTACTGAGACTGCCAACACGGCAGATGCATGGAGTGGTTTTGTACTGTTGCTATTCACTGAGACCAGTTCATCAGTAAGATCTTGTGGCCCGCACAGGTCACCAAGCCACAGAAATCTGTGCAGTTTCACCTAAGATCTTCTATTAATAAAGACTAGGGGTTTGCACCTCTCTTTGCACCTTAATTTTTCCTGTATGTAAAATAAGGAAGGTTTTAATTTTTTTCAATTCTGAGCTCATTAACACTGGGAAAATGTAATTTTATTACTACATTTCTTTCCCTTTCACCTTTACTAATTCATATCTCAAACCTCAGGAAAATAAGTCACAAAAATAAAATATCGAACAAGGACATAGAGGAAAACATCTGCATGGACCACTTGCAAGAGACATTTGGTGAAAGCTGCCTTATTGTGGCAATAGTCCTGTATTGATTTTCAGTGAAACAGGAAGAAAAGGAGTCAGGTGAGTGTATGAAAATAAACCATGTCCTGACCTGATGGAAATACTTGCCCAGTTCAATTTTTCGGGATTCCTTGTTGTCTCTGCAACTGTTTGTATAAGCTTCATATGTAGTCACATTATTCATCCCAATAATTTTGTTCTGCTATGCATCTTTTCCTCCTTTTTACTCGCCAGTGCTCATCTTCTTTCTAAACACAAGCAAATGATACATTAAGACCTAGCAACAAATTGAACTTAATCATTTTAGCTGTGTCCTGTAAACCATGATCCAGCAAAATTGTCAGTCATTTTCAGGTAGAAAATTATACCTCTGTGGAGTGGTGCATCAGCAAAATCTTGGTCAATCAGCCTTGAAAAGAGTTACCAAAGCAAAAGCTATTTTATTTGCAAAATGATGAGGCAATTATTAATTTTATCTGTCCCTAATTTGTTTTAATGACTGCATCAGAGCCACATTAAAAGCTCAGACTTCAGACTACCATAACAAGCCAATGCAGATAGAAGTTTGTGATAAATGTCATATGGGTAATTAAGTTCATGCATGAATAATTTGTTATGTCATCTGGGGGGAATGTGGCATTTTTGGATGACATGTAAAATTAAGTCCTGGACATCTCACAGTCCTACTCACAAATAGTTAGATGTGGTCTTTACGCAAGCTTCTGACAGTTCCTTCCCTCACGGTTTTCTAAGCCTTTTTGGCAATTTCAGCTGGGTGCAGAATTGTTCTGCAGATTCCAGCCACCACCTTCCATGACTGTGTGGAGCTAAAAACAGAGCAGAAGATCCTATTGCAGATGGATGGGTATTTTTTTGTGGGGCTTTTTTTGTGGGTATTTTATAAAGGGCTTCATTTTGTTCTTACATGTTCCAGCCTTAACTCTTCTGGCTAGAGAAGAGTATCTTCTCATATCCACTTTCCCAAGTGACACCAGACACCAAATTTGTGAAGTGTTTAAGTCTTATCTTTGTAAATTAAATGTAAATGTAAACAATGTATTTGTCTGAGGTTGAATGACTCTCAGACTAGTTTTGTATTGATAACTGGTGACATTCTTTCTTTTACTTCATGAGCTATACTGGAGAGTTTCATTCAGCGTGACTAAAGGTAGCTGAGTCATGTCCTCACTCTGCGTGCATGTTCAGCAGACAGACAGATAGATATACAGTAGCTGTTTGTGATTCCACAGCTTGTATCACTGCGTTAAAATTCCTATTTAACTGAAAGAAAATGGATATCGACCTGTATTAGCTTGATTGCATGTCAGGTTCTGCACTCAGTTTGAATTATTAGGAAATAGCCAAGGAAAATTGATTACATTTTAAAGGTCCTGTGAAAAGTTTTAGAGCCATGCATTAGGAAATGGTGTTAAGCAAATGAGAACTAATTGTTTTCAGCGCCTCTTCAAAGTGCATTAATTTTCTCTGAATGGGAACAATAAACAGAAGCTTCAAAGTGCTGTTAGCTGCTGTGTAGGATTCACAGCAAGACACAATACAGTATTTCCAGCACTCAGAGATTCATCTTGCTACACTGCAGATCTCAAGACCAAAGATATTGGTAGTCATGTATCACAAAGCTAGTCATGAGCCAGACATGAACACACCCACCAACTTTGGTTTTTAATATTGAAAAAGTTGCAGTGGAAAGTCAATGTGGTAGTCTCCAGTTGTGAATTACAAAAGAGCAAAACTCCTCTGCCACCCTACATCACTGAGCCCTACGCAGCCAGGCAAATGCCGAGCCTTGCCACAGCTGGAGGACCTGAAGACTGCCATGCACCACCATAGTGCTGGGAGCACGGTTCCAGGCTGGTACCAGTGCATTGAGCTGGCACTGGCACTCCCTCACTGAAGAAAAAGAACCCCACCAGACAGAGTACCATAGTGGCACCAAGAATGGGAATTTTTAATTTATCTGGGCCTGAAATGGGTGATTGATGAGGTTCCTACCTTTTCCAGAGGCTGTCCTGTGATTCCATCAACTCTATCCAGTTACAGTGACCAGCTTCTGACATGGAGCTTGTGTACAAGTTGGCCTTTGATCAGGGAAATGCCTGCCTTGGATTTCACTGCTGACGTCAGCGTTAACACTCATGCTCTTATAAAGACTTGGCATCATTTCTAATGATCACATATCCCAGAAACAAAATTCCTCAAAATGCTGTTACAAGGTTAGCCAAGTGGTACTTTTGGTGTTATGCAAGCTCACTTCCAGAACTGCCACCTTTTGGAGAGAATGTGAGCTCGATACATGTGCAGCTCTGCACTGAAAGTGGTACGAAGAAACATAATCTGTGTGAGTGAGCTGACGACAACCTTCCAGTGTGAGCTAAAATACTTTCTGGAGCTGCTCCATATGCAGAAGAGATTTTGTGCTTTGCAGTGCCTCTGTGAGAATACCACACATGAGCACATAGTGGAGGTGAAGATTACATTCATTTTAGTAGGATAGTTAGCAGAACTTCAAAATTTCTAAGATGTTAAGGTAAAGAGAAGGAAAGCTACAGCATAGTCATCCAAAATAGGCATGTTTCTCCAGCCTTGTCATGGTTAATCTTTGTCTCTACCAATGTATTTTCATCCCTCCTTTGCACAATGTTGGATTTTCTTTCTTGTCCCACACAGGAATCTGTACGGAGACTGAAATACTGAAAGTATTTCTAAATAATTCAATATTTCTAAATAATCTAATAAAGAAGGTAAACAGTGAGGAGACAAAGTCTGTAGACAATACAAAATTATTCAAGAGGAGACCAGATGATGAAGTTTTGTAGAAGGGTCTTGTGATACTAAGCAACCAGGTTATAAAATAGCAAATTGAATTAAATGTGAAAAAATGCAAAGTAATGTGTAAGAAGAAACCAATGCACAACGACCATCTCTAAATTATTATTTTTCTTAACACTTAAGAAAGAGACACTGGAGTTTTTGTGGATAGGCCTCTAAAAATACCAGCATATTCTTGCTTCATACCCAGCAACAATTTAAAATAATGTTCTGAAATAGAATTAAATATAAAAAAAAATAGAATATTATGACTTATGTATTAAGAAAGCATAGAGAGAAGAAATGAATATTGTTACACGGCTGTGTAAATCCATTTACACCCACACCTTGAGTGCACTTTTGATCACCATATCAAGTGTAGGGTCCTGCACCTGGGGAGGAATAATGCCATACACCAGTACAGGTTAGGGCTTGACCTGCTGGAAAGCAGCTCTGCGGAGAGAGACCTGGGAGTCCTGGTAGACAAGCTGACCATGAGCCAGCAATGTGCCCTTGTGGCCAAGAGGGCCAATGGTACCCTGGGGTGCATTAAAAAGAGCATGGCCGGCAGGTCAAGGGAGGTCATCCTCGCCCTCTACTCTGTCCTGCTAAGGCCACATCTGGAGTACGGTGTCCAACTCTGGGCTCCCCGGTTCAAGAAAGACAGGAAACTACTGGAGACAGTCCAGCAGAAGCGAGACAAAGATGATCAGGGGAATGGAGCACCTCTCTTATGAGGAAAGGCTGAAACACCTGGGTCTGTTTAGCCTGGAGAAGACTGAGAGGGGATTTCATCAATGCTTATAAATATCTAAAGGGTGGGTGTCAAGAGGATGGGGCCTGACTCTTTTCAGTGGTGCCCAGCAACAGGACAAGGGGCAGCGGGCACAAACTGGAACACAGGAAATTCCATCTCAACATGAGGAAAAACTTCTTTCCTTTGAGGGTGACTGAGCACTGGAACAGGCTGCCCAGAGGGGTTGTGGAGTCTCCTTCTCTGGAGATGTTCAAAACCCACCTGGATGCGTTCCTGTGCAACCTGCTCTAGGTGAGCCTGCTTTGGCAGGGGGGTTGGACTGGATGACCTCCAAATGTCCTTTCCAATCCCTACCATTCTGTGATTTTATGATTCTGTGAATAGGCTGTAACACAGCTAAAACTGTACATAGAAGAGCAAGGATGCCTGGAGTTATTGAAAGGCTTGCATAATAGAACTCCTCAGCTTGGAGAACAGGTGACACAGAAATGGCAAGATACAGAAGGGGAAATATTGTTCTCTACTGGCTATACTTTTATATTCATTCTGCACTTCAACTTCCACTGTTGGCCATTTTCAGGGGCAGTATAATGAGCTTAGCGAGCTTGGGAGACTTTTGCCATGTCCTGCTATTAAGTTCTTATGGTCTTTTATTATTTTACCCTTTTCCCTGTCTCCAGACTAATTAAAATTGGCTATAACAACTTATAGCTCCTGGCAAGCTGGGGCAGATTCTTGAGTATGCAGAGGCATCCAAATTCTGAATATTTCTGCAAATGCCATCATATTCTCCTCTGCCACGTGAAACAAAAAGAAGTAACTCCTCCTTCATTTTCATTCTAATGTCTCCATCACTATTCATGTCAGGAAACAAAAGCATGTCCAGTCAGCAAAACTGTCCCTCAAATTACAGCCATATGTCGTTCACCAAAAGCTTGAGGAATAACTTATATTCATTCAGAGGTATATATCAGAGGAATGCAAATTTCTTATCGCTGTTTCCTTGCATTTGCCAAGAGGCAGCATGTCAAATAAATAATTTAGACTGGCTGAGGCACCGCAGGAAAACAAAGCCATCAGTCATCTCAGCTACATTATTGATCACCAATAACAAGATACTTGCTAAGACAAATGGTTCTGTTATTATACTACTGAATTTTAGTCTACCCAGACTAAATAAACTGTATTGAACTGTTTGTTGTTTTAAGATGTCCAAACATTTCTGTAATAATTTTTACCTTTCATCCTGTCTAGCCATCTATAGAATCTCTCTATATATCTGTTGTTTGTTTGTCTACAGTCCTTCTCTAAGTATAGCTATGTACTTACTTAACTTAAAAAGTTGGGTAAGGAATTTCTTGTCTTTATATGTACATTTTATATCCAGAAGATCTTCTTATTAGTTTGGATGCAGAGGAAAATGTGAACAAGGTGATTATACAAGAAAAACATTCCATGAAATGTTTTTCTGCTATCTTATAGTAATGGAGCTTGTCAGGTTCTTGTATTTGGTGTTATGATATTATTATTTTTACCTTACACATGGCTTTTTCTGCATTATCATCATGTAATTATTATAACAGCAGTGCCCAGAGGTTCTTAGCAAACCTATTCCATAGAAGTGCTTCTGTATCTCAGAAATATCCTCCTTCCCCTCATGTTCCTTACACTACCTGATAACTCAGAATTTGACAGACCTATGCAGACTGCTGTGTGCTCCTCTGTCAGCTGCCTGGGTCATACTCTGGGCAAAGACACCTCTCCACAGTGAATCTAACCAGTTCCAAAGATACAGGGAGGAATGCTTGATCCTGAGCCTCTGAAGTGTCAAATGCTGTTTGCAAGATGCTGTGCTGTCACAGCAATCAAAAGACAGATTCTCAGCACTTTGTGGATGTGTGGAAGAAAAATTTGCAGCTAAAGCATGGGCTGAGAATGGCTCTCGCAAATCCAAAACCCCTGAGCTTCCCACATGATTTTTTTCCAAGACTTTTATAAACTGTGGGGCTGATCTTCACCAGAATTTTTTATTTCGTGTTAAATCTTGCCAGTTAACTTGGAGTAACTAAGTATTTTAAAGGATTAATTTAGGCATTCTCCAGACATTTCATCAAAACTAAAGGCATATGTGGGCTAATTTTAAATTATGGGCAGTAAGTTCCAAATATCACATTCCCAGGAGGAAAGTGATCTAAGAATGGAAGTGAATACAAATGATGTAAGAAAATATGCTGGGTGGAAGACAAGAACAACACAAACATTCCTAGAATGACAGTTTGCAAAACGTGAAGGTGGTTGAAGCAACGCTGATTCTATAGCTGAAAGCATCATCTGTGACTTTCTGACATTTTATTGAACAGAAAACTGAAAACAGGACTTCGCTCACTGATAGAAATACATGCCAGAAGGCAAACAAAAAACCCTTGGTATTATTTGGGGTCTTGAAAGCTGCGATCGCCTCAGGGACATGCTGTTGTGCACCTCATTGGTGGGAAATAGTAGTCACAAATAGTACAGGTGTGACAAGAATCTACATTGTGATCAAAGGAGATTGCTACTTTGGACAGCTATACATAACTGGCAAAACTAGAAGTACTAGGTCCAAAATCCCTAGCAGTGAAAAGCTGAAGATTATCACAGTCAGCAAAGACTGAGAACACCAAGCCCCACGACACGGCACAACCACAATTAAGGGTCTTACAACCATATGACGCCGTAACACTTGCTGGCTTGGTCCGCGCTCCCTAGGCATTTCTGACCCTAATTATCTACCGTAGTTTAGAGGGTTTCACTATATGCCTGACATTCCGTGTCATGCTTATAATCAATGTTTTGTTAAGCTTGGCTGAAGAAGGAAGATATAGAGGTCTGAAGGCCTCTTGCAGGAGCCAGTTGCCGTATGATTTAAGAGCTCACCTTAGCAGTGCTAATCAATCACAATTTGGACTCCTGATAAAGCAGGTGACTGTTCAAAACTCGAGTTCCCAGGAAGGGAAGCCTACGTTAGGATATTTTTTTTCATTAAATCACCTATGCAGCAAAACTTGGATGCACGCTGGTCTGAATTGGTAGAAAATGCCATAATCAAGAGGTTTTTGCCCTCTCAACTGATTATACAAATATCAGCCTGGATTCTTACTATTGAGAGTCACATAGCTGTCAGTCATGGTGGCTCTGTGGAGCTAGAGATGTAAAAACAGCTGCAAACATATTTGTTCGAAACTCAGGAGATGGGTCTCTGAAACTAGAAATACAAAGTGAACAGTAATACAAAGCACATTTTAGACTTTGAAACACTTCAGAAAGGTGATGAATGCTATTGTGATGTTAAAAACTGCTTTCTGTAAATTTTAACAGTATTTTGAGTTTTCTTAGGACTCCCAAGTTCTCTTTTACATGTCAAAATGAAGGAGCACGGTTATAGCTGTTATCTGATTTTTAATTTGTTCAAAGTGGATTATACACTCTTATCCTGTAGGTGACCCAGCTTGAGCAGTTCCTTCTTTCTCCTTATTAGAAATCGCTATGGAAAGCACTGAGATTGCTACAGACAAAAGAAAACCCTTGCCTGAAAATCTCTCCAGGTGTCCTTTCAAGATCTAACATTTCTCCATCTAAAACATCCTCAGTGGCCTTTTAGCACTCTTGAATTCAATGACTGCATTCCCATTGATTTCAGTGAACCTAGTTCTGTTAACTGATATTACTGAAAGATGTGTCCTGTATCTAGAACATTGGTTCTTTTTCCTGCTATTATTGCTTGTTAACGTTCACTTTCAAATAATTTAAAGAAAAAAACCCTTTTAACAAAACTGAAAACAAACACAGAACTAAAAAAAGCTATGACAAGATTTCTGATTAAAGGGCTATGCTCAAACGTGACTGACATAAGGAGTTACCAACTCCCATATAGGAGTCTCAAACTCCTGCATGGGTTTATTATCATTCTTGTTACTATCCCCATTGTACAGATGACACTAAAAGACAAATAGATTGGGGAGCTGACTGGCATCCATCAGGCAGCTCTGTGAACAGAGTTTGGACTTTCTGATTTTCATATTGTGGGTATTTGCTATCCTGCAACAAAAACCAGGCTCAGTTGCTACCCCTAGAACTACACAAGCTAATGTGTCATTAACCTTGTCTAAAGCTTTCTGTTCTTTGTCTTGGCCAAGCCCTTACACTCATCCACCCCTCTTTTCAAGATTTGGGAAAACATAGTTGTCATATTTTCTTCTCTGTTTCTTCATCTCTATACATCTCTACGTATCCAAGACAAGAATTCAGAGAGTGAAATTATCTTGACCGTTTCAAGCAACTCTTTTGACCCACCTTGACGAAGTAGTTAAAAAAAGGTGACTAGGTGGATACTATGATCAGTAGTTATCTCAGGCAAAGAGGTAACAAACTATGCCACCTGTTCTAATATGAACTCAAATGCCTAGACATATAAATGCAAGCTGCAAATCCGCAGATTCCCCCCTCTGCTTCTTCAAAGAAGCATACGCTTCTGTCTTAGCAAAACAAATAATGCAGTCCTCCCTCCTTTTGAAACAGATTAGTTTTCTATGCCATACATCCTTATGAATTCTCAGGCTGACTAACACCCAATCTGTGAAGGGTGGACATTGAAGATACTCTAGTGGCTGCATTGCACAGCTGCAGGGGTTTGCTGAGAACCAGCTGCCAAACCATCAGCCCAAGTGATACTGCCTACTATCTGGCTTCCACCTTCTTCCAGAAGCAGGTAAACTGCTTCAGTACTATATGGAAACAGGCTTTGAATTACTTTGAGAACTTTTGGTATACAGAAAGGTGACCAACCCTTGAAATTGTATTAATATAGGTTACCTAATTTACAGATCATAGACAGTGCATAAATCTAACCTAAACATTGATTCAGAAAAGTGACTTATGTTGTCCTTTGATAGATAAACCTCCAGGGATGAAGGGACACTCTTTTCAAATTGTATTAGCATAAACAGATATACTGCTTTATGTTTCTCAGCACCCTGGAGCAGAGCTGCATTCTGCTGCTAGCATTTCTCTCCTAAATAACATGAAAATTATCAGAAGGGGTGGTTTATGTCTACAGAAATCAACCATAATAATGTGTATAGAGTCGCATTCATCCCCATTTCCTTATTGATATTTGCTAGCACCTTTCAAAAACTGATGGACAAATTGGCTTAGCAATCACTGTCCCTGCTTGCTGTGTCTTGATGGAGGCTGACAGCTGAAGTGATTTAGCTTTTGTTACAGCATAAAGACATTCCCCTTTTTCCTTTTCCTTCCAGGGGATAATAGACCTTGTCATAAGCTATTACAAACTCCGGTTAAAAAAAAAACCAACAAAAAAAATCACTCCACCTCTCCCTTCTCCTTTGGCACAAACACCAACCAATATTTACAGGTCATACACATCTTGGAGGGAATTTCTTCTGAGTCTCACAGGATCATACAGGCAATAATTAAGCTCTCTGATGTAAACCTAGCACGCAGGAGAAGAAAGCATGATGTTGTCAGGGGGGATCTTTTTATCTTTTTCACAGAAGACCAGACTTGTCTGGGTTTGCTGTGGTTGCACTGCTTTCTCCTGTTTATCCCCAGATAGGCAGGCAAGATGGATTGGTCATGGGTAATTTTTTTATTATTATTTATTTATTACTTCAGGAAACTTGTGTGTCTCCAGACAAGTCAGACTGAGGGCTTCTTCCCTTGTCTGAGTCACTCTGTTTCATCTGCAGCTTTTCTACTTTCTGAGTCAGCCACCAATCAACACTCCCACGTACTTTTAACTTTTATTTTAGGAATTGAATTTCACCCTGAATGAAAAGGGAGACCAGATATTTTCTAAGGATCAGAAACGGTAAACCCTTCTATGGTCATTTAGTCCATTACCTTCCCTATACTGTGCTACTGCAATGTGTACAATACTTCTTATGGGAAAATTTGGGTTGGCATCTTATGCAGGGAATTGCAGGCTCCTGTGCTGAAGGGGCTTCAGGACCTCATGGACTAAGTGTTGCTACAGCTGCTGCTGGATATCTAAGAACTGGATGCATCCTATTTGGTTTTAAACATACGTCCTCAAATCCTCTGTGCAACACACTTGTTTATCCTGCTTGTTTGCTATATTTTGTAAGTGTCTCATGTCTTTATTACTACATGAAGGCAATTACCATACGGGGATCCTGATCTGTACAATATCTAGGGAGTTCTTTACAAACTATTATTAACAGTATTTTAATGCAATCAATAGAGAATAGTATTCTGAACATTGTATTCTCTCCTCCTGGTCTTATTAAATGGTATGAAGATTCCAGCTTCAAATTACAAATATATCTTGTGAAGGGAAAGAAGTTATAATAATACAATAAAAGAAAGCCATTAATTTAAAAGACTGCAATAAAACCTCGGCGTTCAAAAGGAAAAGCTGGTCTGTATATATGACTTGTTCGTAAATTCTAAGATCATAGGCTACCTGTACAGTTTTCAGCTAAGGTTGCAGAAATTGTGTTGTGTAGCCTCAGAAAGACAATTAAGCATTATTTGAAATGGGCTTAAACAGTTGTGATGGTACATTAGTAATTATGTACATTCTGATAGTGGAGTAGGTAGAGACAAGGTTAAGTTTTGCATTACACTTAGTCTGGTGTTGAGATGTGGTATCCCATCACTAAGTAGCCTTTGCTGCAGGTGCGTGATAGAACGTTGGCTCTCTTTAATGACTCACGTCTAATAATCTCATGCGTCTACTTGTCAGCTTCAATAAGAGAAAATAAAAAATCCACATAGGAATGATCTAATGTTCTCATCTCTCATTGCAATCTTGTGATCATTATAAGAACAGACTAACATCTTGCCTTTTGACCCTTGTTAGAGTCTTTGATATGAAAATTTTTATTACAGAATTTTAGTGAAATATAGGTACTTTCTGTCTGCCCAGAGCACAGCCACTGTTCTTTGACAAATCTACTGATAGTAAAAACCTAACCTTTTATATATGCACCTGTTTTCATGACAAATGATATAATAAGAGTACACAGAAGCATCAGATTAATATATACCATTGGCAATAGTGCTCAGAACTCTTCTTTCTACCTGGTAAAAGATGCCCATGGAAAAAAGTGGCACATGACTGTCGTTTTTCTCTCCTCTGTATTGCCTGTGCTTGTGAGAACCAAAATGAAAAGTAACTCACCACAATAGTTTACAATGTGCCAGCAGTTTTGAAGATTTTTCCAAATCTTTATATTCCTCGATAATGTCACTGAGAGTGCTATTCCTATGGACACCAGCATAGACTGTTTTCCCATGTCTTGTCTATTCTTGATCAATATGAAACAAGCATTTGGCAAAACTGCTGGTTGGGAGATTTTTATACAACTACATTGTCAAACGGTACGGTACAATAGGAGTGGATATTGAAACAGTTGGCACTGAAGACCTGGAATCCACACTATTCACATCAGCGGTTCCATTTCAGGCTAGCTCTATCTAGTCTTGTCCGATAACATGAGTACTCATTAGCAGCTGAAGCACAGTAGGTGCTCTTCTCGAACACATTGTCTGGTTTACCTCAGCCTGAAAGGAAGCTATTTAATGATCTCTAATACATAAACAAAAATGCACTAAGTGGGGACACCCTGGAGACATCACAGCCTTCTCCTGACCAGAACTAAAGAAATAGCTTTGACACACCCCTGGTTCTTCAATTAATACTGTCACAGTTTGTGCTTTTAACAATTATATTCATTTCCTAGAAACAATTAAAATTATGTCCTTCTAATAGCATGGCAACTGCTTAACTCTAAATGTTCTCCCTCTTCTTGGCTTTTGGAAAAAGTGCATTCTGGATAAATAGCTATCTCTTCCATGTAAGTGAGCTTATCAGAAATTCACATTGTTGTCAGTTCTCATAAAGTAAGCACAGGTAGGCCAAAGCAGTCTTAGAAGACAACCTGTCCATTCAGTACACAGTCCCCCTCCTTCAGATTTAATACAAACCAGATGTTCCTTCCAAGGCGAAGACCATTCAAATGTGACAGAAAGCAAATGGCTGGAAGACATAAGTGGAATCTTATGGTATTTCACCCAAGAGTATTTTTCATTTTTCCTTGAATGGCTGACCAATTGTCAACAGCCTCTTAAAGTTAGCTTCACCATAAAGATGGGGATTTGGTGAAGAATAAGGATAGCTGTCTCAAAGAATGATTTCTGTATTTGCATTTTGAGGGTTTGTCTCAATATACACCAAAGTTGCGTCCAGCTCTTTTGCAGATGTTTGTACGATCTCAGGTCTTGTTCACACACACACAACTGCTGATATAAGTTAAGTAGCACTTAACATTGGTTTTCTTTGCTGAAGTCATGTCAGCTAAAGCCCACTATCAGAAATTTAGTGACCTCCAAGTTTTTAATAAAGCAGGTGAGCTTTCCTTGTTTTCTACAGAGCTGCCTAGTTGAAATAGAAGTAACAGCGGAGAGAAGATGCGCTGCATCCTAACAGCACTGATACGTAAAAAGATTAGATGAAAAGAAAATGTAAACCTCGATTCTACCCGGTACTAGGTTTGCATTGTCTGTCAAGACAAGAAGTTAAATTCTCGCTTTACCGTGGTAAACAACTGTGCCTTTGCCACAGAGGGATTGGACTACCTCGGATTTTCCCCTGTAACCCAGAATGGCACAGTACTATGTGATCCATAACTACAAATTCAGGTGTAAAACTGCTTTGCTGCTATGCTAGTCAATGTTAAAGTGATACCCTGTGGTGTTCTCATAGTTCAATAGTTCCAAATATTTTCAAGCTATCATTTTGTAGTTGTAATTGTCTTCAGTGATGGACACTTTGGGAAATCCGATTGAGATAGCAGGAACATTTCTATATTGCTTTCACTTTGGACTGTCATTTCCATTTCTCCTCTCTGATTCCTTGAGGTGATTCTTGCTCAAGAACTTTTGCAAACTGAATTATCTATGCTTATTTTTGTGAGCATACACATATGCTTTGTGCTTGTTTTACTTTGACCCACACACAAAAATTAGATCACAAACGATCCCTGGCATTCTAAACGAATTACTTATTGATCTATGAGTTGTTGTGTATGATTTCAGCCAATCCAACAAGCTTCAGAATAAGAAGAAAAATAATAAATTAGTGTCAGTGGTGTATAAATTCAGAAAGATGAGTTAAAGGGATTGTATTGATAATGGCTAAAACAGGAATTTAATTTTTGGAAGTCTAAGATACCACCACAAGTTGATGATCAAGGATGAAATTACCTTGTTCAAGGAAGAGACAAAAGATGCAGAATGCATAATATTGCTCTCTTTTAAGTGGAATATGACAAAAATTCTGTGCAAAGCCATGATGCTGAATAATTTACTAGCAGTAAAATTATCAGAATGTTCTTGATTTCAGTGGCAGAGCACAGGCTTTAACCCTGTTGAGGTTGCACAGGTGATCAGGAATATTAGGAATATTAGCTTGTTGGGGTCTGTCTCCCTTGTTTGTCATTGCAGCTTTACATCTTGCATCTTACTGGTTTACCAGTGACCTCAGCTACACCTATGTGTTAAAACTCATCCTAATTCTGATTTCATGTTTATTTTCTCAGTGCCATTCTAACTTTGGTGGAATTCCTGAATTTAAAAAGTGACACATGGATAAGCTGGGTATTTTCAGACTTACTTTTTAGGCAGAAAATCTGAGTCCAATGTAAAGTTATTTACTTATGGTTGCAGCAATTCAGCCTTGGAGCGAGATGATCAGCTCCATCTAGAAACAGACCAAATGGATGAGTGAGCTAGAAATGGGATCCTCAGCTGCAGTCAGTGGAGTTGTGACAATTCATACAGGCTGAAAAGTATGTGAATTTCTGGTTCTGCCACTAGACATTGACTTGTAAATAATGAACATTCTCATGACACTAAGTCAAATTTTAATAGAAGTTTCAATGAAAAAAACTGCCAGGGGTATAAGTTTTTGATTGGGCTGAAGAACATAAATAAGTCCTATACATCCAAATAAACAATGAAAGTCATAGTAGGTTTGTCTGCACAAACTCCCCTGTTGGGACAAACATTGTGCCTGAAAAACAAAGAGAAGAGACAAAAGCAAGTACTCTTGCAAAGATATTTGCATATTGTTATTAAACAGCCAACCTTTACATAATGAAGGGCATATTTACAGTGCTGCTCAAATTGATTGCTCTAAGGCTGTTTTATGATATTAAAATATTTATAAATAGGCTTTAATTCAGCTTCACCTCTGTCAGAAAACTCAATGGAAATCCCAATTGCCATTTCTCTGCACAGATGAAAGGCAATCATACGTATGTATTGACATTCAACTAACACTATTCCCTAAAAGGTTCAATTGTTTAGCATGACTACCAAATCATTAAATAAGGGCATAGGCTGGTTTTATAAATAATGCTGACTGTATTCAGAGTGTTATAGGACACACTTGAGTTGTACTATCTAGGTAAATGAAATTGCCTATACCCTCTATAGCACTGCCAGGCTTGAGATCAAATGGAATGACAGAAATTAATTTTTAGGCCTGTCATCCAAGGTATCTTTCACAAGCCTTAGCTTCAGTGAATATAAATAAGTTCATAATTTAAACAGAGTATTCCCTAATGCTATTGATTAAGATGCACTCTTGAAACATGGTTCAGGCTCAGGTCTTTCTCTTTAATTCATTGCAGCATTCTCTGCACTTACCGTAGAAAATGAATAATCATAGCTTGAGACTGATGGGCAACAGGACACACTGACAGATTTAATTTCCTCATGTGCCCAACCTTCTGTCTCTGCTGGGTATGTTTAATTTTGCCATGTTTGCTGTCAAAGAACCTTTTCACATTTGCTACTGGGCCTGCATTTTATGGGAAGAGAAAGAGGAAAAGGCACAGTGGAGAATTACCATAAACTAGCTTTTGGGGATCCACACAGCCAGAGAAGAAAAAAGAAAGGCTGCTATCCCTTGTGTTCTTATAATCGGTGCATCGCCTCAGGCCAATAATCTCTTGGGCACTCGCGACTTCCCCAAAATTCACTTGCTAAGCTTCTTACAAAACAAACACGATATAAGCTCTTACTGGTTCTTGAGGTGATCTGTACAATGCTTTTCTTTGTTTTATTCTGCTCTTAAAGCAGACTGATGTACTTCAAAGAGATTGAAACTACAGGATTTTGATCATTATTCAAATCATTGAGTGAAAAATTTGCTTTAAACTTTTTAAATTCTGTTATTATTGGTGCATTCCAGATGATTTTCTAAAGGAAGGACATTTCTTGTATATGGCATTTGTTTTTACTGACTCAGGAGGACATGCTAAATGTACAGGCATTGATGTAAATCATTTAGAAAGCTTAATCTATAGCCATACAATGCCTTAATTATCACATGTTTAATTTGTTACCAAATGATTAATTCTACATTTTCATGTATTACTTAATGATTATACAATTTATACTAAGCTGCATTTGAAAGGAAATTGAAATGCCATCAAAATAATGTTTTTATTTTTCATTTTGTTCTAAATCTAAGCAAAGCTGCTTTAGGCCTGACTTCATGCAAGTCTTTCGAAACCACCAAGCAAGGTCTCTTAGTAGAGGAAGAAAACAGCACCTATTATTAATGTATTAAAGAGATTGTTTCTAATCGCTAGATCCTTTATCTTTCTAAAACTATATGATCTTCTCCCTTTTATACTCAGACTTTTGTCATGGGCTGGAATAGGAAACATAATTTTTACCTTTTTATCAAGCCTTTCCAAATTTCTCCCCTGAAATGGAATCAGTAATTGAAATAAAGTGTTTGAATAATGGCTTATTCTTGGTACCACAGAAAGAGACTACAGCCATTTTGACCAAGTAAGGAAGTCAACGAAGTGGATTTTTGGAATTTGACAACTTCTTCCAGCTTAGTGGTTTGATATGCATTGACACTATGATAGCAAACATACTACATTTTGTATTAGTATTTAATATTTATGCTTTTAGTACAGCTATAAATTAAGTCTTTATATAAGTTTTCATAACTTCATGATTAAATAAAAATTATTTTGATATATTTTTTTAATCTGAAAGTTTTTATTATCTTTTATCTTTTATTTGGCCTGTCTTGAAGTGTTACTTTTTTTTTTGGCAGTTAAATCCACAGAGCTCTGGGAATGACTCATACAAAGAATGACACGGGTTTGATGCCACAGAGCCATTTATCAGGTTTAATAGAGACAAAGTCTCCTTTTACTTTCCTTGTAAAGACAATGCAAACACAGGAGAGCAAATGTTTCTTCTTTTATGTTTCTTCCATTCTCACATGTCATCCGTTAGTAACATACGAGATGGAAGTAACATACATGGGATTTGGAATCTAGCCTGCCTGCGAAGATCTGACAGAAAAAATATTCTGTCTCCCGAAGTGAGCCAATTTGTTCTGACCTCCTTGACAGAGAGCAGATTTGGCACCCCGCACTCTCACTTTGAGTGTTACCTTCCAACCATACCCACCCATAAGTTTACACTGACATCAGTTTTGAAATATGGTGCTGTGAGAACAATTTACAGTATTTGACAGGGTGCCACAAGCCATCTTAGCCTCTTCTTAAATTTGCAGTTCAGAGGAAGTGAGTTCTTACCACTGTTACCAAGCTGTAAAAGCCTTGCTTTGAATGACAAAAGCATGTCACAACAGCACATGAGTAACGTGGAAGTATTCTGCAAGCTCTTACACTAGAGAAAAGAACTGGGGGTCTCAGAGCTGGGAGAGCAGCCTGTGTCCCGGACAGCATCTGAGGGCAGTTCCCAGAAGTGCCTGAAAATTCAGAGGATTAGAGAATCTTTGGAGCTTTGGAGTCTGGGTTAAAACACTTCTCCTTTTGCCAAACCTTTTTTCTCTTTTCAAGAGTGTTAGCCTTTCAAAGGCATAAGGGAGAAGAACATTAACATTTGCTAAGCAAGAAATTCTTTTAACATTTTCAGAGGGGAGAGTTATTTACTGTTCCAAACTACTTTGAAGTCTGAAAAGATAAGCTTGAAATCTTGGTGAAGAGGCTTATGCCTGCAGTAATTGGGTGTTTCTTCTTGACTGGAACCCAGAGTTACAGAGCTGCCTTTGCTTGGTACACACCAAACTGAGTAATTAGAATATCTGAGGGTTTTTTCCTGGTTCTTCCACCGATACAGTCGATGCTGGACAAATTATTTCTTTAAGCACAGACTGTGCATAGGAAGGGGCAATAGTATTGTACTTAGCTGCTACACTGGACTGTCCTGATTAACTCACAGCTTTTAAAGCACTGTGATATGGCACTCAGTTGAAGAACGTTTTAGAAAGAAAAGGGTGTAAAATACATAAGACTTCAGTGTGTTTGTCCTAGATTTTCAGTAATTAAAATTGGCAGTGTATATACTATATAAGCATTGATAGAACTGCTCCAGCATATAATTAAAAAGAAAGGAGACGCAACTTTGCCTGACAAATGCCTTAATAAGTCGTGATTTCATTCCACACTGTGCCTGCTTTGTAATGCCTATCATTACAATGTAAGTAACTAATTGGTATCTGTGCAGAGATGTCTCTATTGGCACATTAGACATCTAGAAGAAAATATCTTATTTGCAAACAACAATAAAAATACCAATGGAAAGACTTGTTTTTAATACCATACTGAA
This sequence comes from Anarhynchus alexandrinus, assembly GCA_008711295.1. Classification (NCBI taxonomy): domain Eukaryota; kingdom Metazoa; phylum Chordata; class Aves; order Charadriiformes; family Charadriidae; genus Anarhynchus; species Anarhynchus alexandrinus. Next base: position 5,272,626 of record VUYV01000049.1, on the reverse strand, counting down.
TGCAGCCTGAACAAATGAAGAGTCTTGATGTGATTTAGTATAATGCCAACAGTGAACACAACTGTAAATTATTTTTGCAACCTGCTCTCAAAGTCCCAAATTGCCTTTTTACTGTCTGCATTCTTAATGATGGTTGATACATCCCAGGGAAAAGAAAATACTGATCTCTTTTATCTTGATTTAGTTACTGGGCTGGGTTCTTTTATATATTCAAGACCAACAAGAACAAAAAAAAATATTCTGCTTTTGCAATGTAGTAATGTAAATGCATTCTAAGAAAGGTAGAAATCACTGTTCATGAGTAGAAAGCTTTTATAGTGGTAATTTAACCTGGCTGTTATTTACACTATAAAACTGTCCCTATGTCTGAAGCTGTGTTTACTAGAAAGATCAGACAAGTTTTCTTGCCATTTTAGCTGGCTTTAAGGAAAGCAAACTGACAGAGTCACAGAAATAGTAAAGTTTTTAGAATACTTGTGAATTGGTAATGTTTAGAGTATTCCTTTCCATTTCTAAAACTTAGGAGTTTGAAGAAATAAATAGTATCATTCAAATGGAGACTAGACCAACCGTAGTCCATCTTTTGATTTGCTGACCTAAAAATTTGTTCTTTTACATAATGATCAGCTCTGCAATATGCTGTGCCAGTTGTAGCTTGTAGATATATATCATAGTGTCCTAAATGTCTGAGGTGGGAGGAATGTGATGAACACCTAAATTTTGCACATCATAGTATATAGGTTTCTAGAATCTGGACTGGAATTAATAGTAACAGTTGTGACACTTATGTACTATGAACCTTTTTTTTTTTAAATTAAAGGCATATTTTCCACTGGTTAAGTGATTTTTTGTGACGGAAGGTGCATCTGACTGCAGACAAAAGCACTTTTATGAAGTGCCTGCAAGGAAGCATTCTGGACACAAATCCCCACTAACTATATTGGTTTGCCCAAGTAATACAACACAATCTTGATCTAAGATACAAGCTCTGAAGTACTATTAGTATATCAGCATAGTACTACACAGAAGCTAATTAGCCTTTCTTCTTAGTTTGTATAACTAGTGTGAATCCAGTGCTGAAACAATACAGGCATACTGCCGTTCAAGTCTCTCTGGCATGTTTGGATAGTGATGTGTTACCTGATGTTGACTTGCCTTCAGTACAGGTGAATGTCCCAGGAGATGTGAACGAGATGTGGATTGCACTTGCACACTTTCTTCCCCTTGTAGGCAGGTCCTAAATATATAGCATTGTATAGCTTCATCTGCATATAGCTTCATAAGTCTGACTTTGAGATTTGCTCTGAGGTGAGTTCTTGCTGGCAAGGGCTGACTTCTGGACATGGAAAAGCATAGCTGTAAAACCAATAGGACCCAATCCCAAACACTTTTTTTTGTGTTATGAATCGGTAATAATACAGTCATGACTGTTCATATTAGGAATCCACTTCCAGGTTTTACATAGCAGAAGCCCATCAGGTCAGCCCTGCAGCTGACCTGAACCTTTGGGTAAAGCAGAACCAGTTATAGGTTACCGTCAGGCTGTGCAACGGTGTGGCACTACAGTTGCAATACCAGATAACTATCATCTTCAGAGAACCTCTGCCAGGACCATGTGAGGAACCATGTCAGTGATCCTAAGCAAAATCTTCCCTGGCTAGGAATCAGGGCCCTTACTTATAAGAAATAGATCTTTCAGATTATATCAGGCCTTTTCTTCTTCTCTGCTAAAACAAAGTCATTCTTGTTCATATATTTCCTAGTGCCTACTCCTAAAATTTCTTAAGTAATGGGGCTTTTCACCAGAAAGAAACTTTTCTTTCAACAGATATACTTATACAATGCACTGTGGCCCTCTTACATCTTATTGTTATTCTGACAATGTTCAGTATGTCTGCTTAAGGGATGTCACTCTCCTTTGTGATTTCAAAGATATTTTACCATTCACTGATGCCCTTGGCAATAAAATTCCTCCCCTCAGAAGCTGTGAGTGCAGCAGCAGTTTAGTATGAAGGAATGAAAGTATAGTATATATTACATAATTCCTGAAAATGACATTAAAAAAAAAAATAATCAAGTTTGCAGAGTCTAACACCCCAAAGTTAGGAAATGCCAGAATTAAGGCTTCCAGTGCAATCTTTATTTAGATCCTCTCTACATATTCCTTTATGATAGTCTTTAATTACAAGAGCAAATGTTTCCCATAGGTCCCCTGCCTCATTTAATGCACTGATTGCACAATACTTACTGAATGGTAGCTATTCAATAGTGCTTTTCATCTTCACCCTTTATTGCACTGTATCCCACGCTTTATTCGTTAAATGCCATGCAATACCTTCACTGAATATAGAGTTAAAAGCCAGTCTGCTCTATTGATAATGCTGTGTCTTAGTTCTTAGCAAATACATTAATATTTATATCAGCCATGTGAAGTATTACTGCTCCATTTTACACATGGGAAGCAAAGGCACAGGTGTGCTATTCTGAATTTGCCTTTGGTGTTCAATCAGAGAAACAAAGTAATATTCCAGAGTATTTAATGTTTGATACCAATTTATCTGCCACTGACACCTGCTGTATTCGCTAGTAATCTGCACTTCAGCAAATCAGCCACAAAGTATTAAATTAGGTACCCTTAAAATGAGGAAGCATCTGGAAGAGAGGGTAACTTACTTTAAGGAATAAAGGGTCCACCCAACCTGTTAATAATGAAGTCTCCTTCCCTGTTGGAGGTAATGATCACAATCAAATGTCAGAGAGTCCATGTGGATTAATTATGCCAAGAGCAGGGAAAGAAGGGAGGAAGGGAAGGAAGAGCAGGTAGAAACTCTGTACTAAGATCTTCCAGTCTATAATGGGACAAAAAGGAATGTTATAATAGGGATTCAATTCAGGATAAAGAATCAGTAACTTTGTAAAAGTACATAAATTTTTTTGTGTGTAGTGTGCATATGATGAGAAAGAATACTTTTCTTCTATTAAGAGATGAGAATTTTGTATCAGCAAGATTCGAAACTGCAGACATACATGCATGGGGAACCATTGATTTTTTTCTAAAGTAGTTTGGCAAAATAACATACTAGTAGCTTCAAAGAGGGAGGAGAAGAAGAGGAGCTAAAACGCTGAGACCTTGGAAAGAAAATCAGAGCAGTAATTGTGATAGTGAATTAAAGATTATTTTTTAAACATCGTTGAAATGTGTAATTGAAGAGATGGGGTAAAATGTGCTTGTTTTACATACAATCACACTTTAAGGCTGAAGCTTGTCTGAGTTCCTGCTGACTGGAAAAGAGGAAACATAACTCCCATTTTTAAAAAGGGAAAAAAGACCTGGGGAATTACAGGCCAGTCAGTCTCACCTCTGTGCCCAGCAAGATCATGGAGCAGATCCTCCTGGAAACTATGCTAAGGCACATGGAGGTGATTGGAGACAGCCAACATAAGGAATTGGCTGAATGGCCACACTCAAAGAGTTGCAGTCAACAGCTCAATATCCCAGTGGCAAGCAGTGACGAGTGGTGTTCCTCAGGGGTCAGTACTGGGACCGGTGATGTTTAACATCTTTGTCGATGACATGAACAGTGGGACTGAGTGCACCCTCAGCAGGCTTGCCAACAACACCAAGCTGTGTGGAGTGGTCGACATGCTGGAGGGGATATCATCCGGAGGGACCTGGACAGGCTTGAGAGGTGAGCCCATGTGAACCTCATGAAGTTTAACAGGGCCAAGTGCAAGGTCCTGCACATGGGTCAGGGCAAATCCAAACACAAATACAGGCTGGATGGAGAATGGATTGAGAGCAGCCCTGAGGAGAAGGACTTAGGGGTGTTGGTGGATGAGAAGCTCAACATGAGCTGGCAATGTGCACTCACAGCCCAGAAAGCCAACCATATCCCAGGCTGCATCACCAGCAGCATGGCCAGCAGGTCCAGGGAGGTGATTCTGCCCCTCTACTCTACTCTGGTGAGACTGAACCTGGAGCACTGCATCCAGCTCTCAATGTAAGAAGGACATGGACCTGTTGAAGCAAGTCCAGAGGAGGGCCACAAAGATGATCAAGAGGGCTGGAGCACCTTTCCTCTGAAGACAGGCTGAGAGAGTTGGGGTTGTTCAGCCTGGAGAAGGGAAGGCTCTGGGGAGACCTTATAGCAGCCTTCCAGTACCTAAAGGCGGCCCACAGGAAAGATGGGGAGGGACTCTTTATCAGGGAGTGTAGTGGTACGACAAGGGGTAATGGTTTTAAATGGAATGAGGGTAGATTTAGATTAGGTATTAGGAAGAAATTCTTTACTCTGAGGATGCTGAGATGCTGGAACAGGTTTCCCAGAGAAGTTGTGGATGTCCCATCCCTGGAAGTGTTCAAGACCAGGTTGGATGGGGCTTTGAGCATCTAGTCTAGCAGAAGGTGTCCCTGGCTGTGGCAGGGGAGTTGAAACTAGATGATCTTCAAGTTTCCTTGCAACACTAACCATTCTATGAATTCATTACTGACTATTCTGGCTAGCTGCATGTCTTTCCTTTTGGAACCTGAAATGTGCAGTGTGATCTCAGGAGGCTATTTATAATTATTGGCTAATCTTAATAGCAGGTTCAAAGCATAACAGGGGATTCAGCACAACAAAGGGGTCTATTTATTCATCTGTGTTGTGATGTACCACCCAACGTTCAGTGATTATATAATGAAATATTACTTCCTAGCAATCTCTGTTTCTCTCTGTCTGTGTTCTTGATACTACTAATTCTGGTGCTCAATTTTTCATTTGCGGAGTCTCCCTTTCTTTGGCTACATGCCAGATTGTAGGTCTCAGCAAGATCAAAGTAAAACTTCAAAGCAGCCAACACCCGAGGTTTTTTCAAGTATTGGTAAATGAGACTATACAATATTTTTCACTATGCAGCCTATTTGCCACAGGTCTAACTGGATTTATAATTCTCTGTGATCATATAGAAATCAGTGTGATAGCACTCAAAATGTGACAATACGCAACTATAGGCATCTTGTATCCTTTTCATTCATAGATATATTATACTTGAGTTATTGATCTCAAAAGCCAGAGATTCCTTCAGCCTGGAGAAGAGAAAGCTCTGGGGAGATCTTATTGCGGCCTTCCAGTACCTAAAGGGGGCCTACAGGAGAGCTGGGGAAGGACTTTTTACGTGGGCATGTAGTGATAGGATGAAGGAGAATGGCTCTAAACTGGAAGAGATCAGGTTTAGATAGAACATTAGGAAGAAATTTTTCACTTTGAGGGTGGTAAGGCACTGGAACAGGTTGCCCAGAGAAGTTGTTGAGGCCCCATCCCTGGAGGTGTTTAAGGCCAGGCTGGACGTGGCCTTGGGCAACCTGGTCTAGTGGGAGGTGTCCCTGCCTATGGCAGGGGGGTTGGAACTCGATGATCTTCAAGGTCCCTTCCAACCTAAACTATTCTATGAAATTAATAGCTAATTAAACATTTGCACTCTTTTTCTATATGGGATGCTGTGAAAGATGAGGGCCAGCAGATTTTAACTCTCTGCTTGTAAACTGTTCCATTTAACACTGAGTCCATTGCCCCTGGAGAAAAGATTCCCTTAAATACACTGTATATTTTTCTCTAAAATGCTGGTGACACCTACAGAGAGCATCACACAATTCGCTGTGGAATCAGCTCCTAAAGTAGGGTGCCAAACTGAATGTGATCTGCTTGGACCCTGGTGTAGGAATGGCTGTTTTCTATATTCTTGGACAACGTTTAGCCTCTTTGCCAAAATTTGGCTGAACCATGGTGGCCACTGTCAAGGGGACTGGCAAGCAGTAGATAGATAACTGAAAGATGTAACTGGATTATAGATACTAATCTTCGGTTCTATAATTTTCCCATAGCGGAGACCCAGTCATTTGTGTGAACTTCAGCAGGCATACAAGCCTTAAGAACCCAACAAAGTCATATTTTCACAGTGTTTCACATCTCAAAAATTAATCTAGAAGTGCAGCTTCTCTTCTGGTTCCAATTAAGCAAATGTTGCCACCTTTCAGGGACAGAAAAAAAGGCAGCATTTTCTATGTTTTTTAAAGATACAAGACATAGTTTTACTTTATTTCTGAGGAAGATCCCATTTTGGCATTGCTGATATACATATAAATTACTTCCACATGCTTGCCCAGTTTCCTAAATCTACTGCTTCTTTTAGACTATCACAGAGTGTATCTACTTTTAGCTAGTTTTTACCAGCTGCACTGGTAAAAACTGGACTTATGACAACTGGAGTGAAAAAGATCAGATGCTGAAAAAGGGAAATGCAAAGGGCAAGAGGAAATGAAGTACACTCAAAGTGCCATCTAGTAGTTAGTTACAATATGTACTTGATGCTTAGGCTTCCACACAGTTTTACCAGTCTTTTATTACCAAGTCACTTCTGGATAAATTACAAAAGATATGTCTTGCATTTACATGAGTAAAAAGGTAGTAATCAGTATAAAAGTTCACACATCCCTAATGATTTGGTGTTCTTTAGATTTCAAAACTGAGTGGTTTTGTACATGTACTTTCAAAAAACCTTTATTTTGCAGGAGAGAATACCAAATACTTTCTAAAAATTAAGCCCCTTGAAAGAATTTCAGATGCACCCCAAAGCTTGAAACAGTGCTAGTACCTACCTACTTTGCAAATGCAGGACAAAATACATATTTTTCCAATGCAGCATGAAACAATTAATGTTTGTTAAATGCTCAGAGACCATATTTTCCTGTTCTCTTATCTACAAAGCTGATTTGTTCCCAAGACTGAATAAAGTACATCATTGTACTTCGGTGTACATGAAGTGCACTCCCATGGCACAAGTACATCATTTCAGCAGCATCCCATTTTCATTCAAAAAATGGAATGAGATTGAATTATGCAGTCATATCCCAGGGTCGTTGGTAACTTTTCTCTTAGAAATGCTTTCTCTTATTCAAAGTCTCGTCTTTACATGATTAAATAATACACTCATTTGTAGCCATAGGATGCCTGTCTCCAGGGACACTGCGGAATAGATACAGTTTCACCAGCTAGCAAACCTAAATACATCTGTGCCAGGGAAAAAATACTGCACACTTGAGCTATGACAGACAGAACAAATGCTCCCTAATTTTCTGTTGGAGGATTTGCAGTTTTCCACTTGAGTTGATGATGCTGGAATGAGGATTTACACTTTTTGAATATGACATAATTTATGAAGAAGACATGCAGTAAATAATTCAGCTGGAGTACATTTAAAATTAGCCTGAGCTCAAAAGGTTTAAAAAGTAACTTCTGTCTTTCCGGGAATTAATTAAGCTGTGTGGGCTTGGATGGGTCAGTGATGACTGAATGACCGCCTCGAAAAAGGGCTTTGCTTGGGAAGAGCATGCTATTTCCCCTGATCAGAAAGGGGCTCCTTTCCTTTTTCCTTTCCTTCCTTTCCCTTGCCTTCCCTTGCCTTCCCTTTCCTTTCCTTCCCTTGCCTTCCCTTGCCTTCCCTGCCCTTCTCTGCCCTCTCTCTGCCCTTCATGTGCTTTCTCTTCCTCTCTCATTCTTACTGTTCCACCTGCCATTATTATTATACCTCCAGCCTCCTATTTCTTTTCAAGCACCCTTCCCTGAGACATTATGTCTGAAGCAGAATGGAAGATTTCATGGCACCAGCAGGACTCTGCTTATACATGTTCCCTTATGACAAAACTCTGCTTTTGTTGACTTGATTTTTGGGTGTTTTTATGGACAGTGGGAGAAAGACCAGCAGGAAATACTGTTAGTAGGATATGGGGCTTTCAGTCTGCACCTTCTATTTCATATCTGACCTGTGTTGGTTATCGTGTGACCACCAAAGGGTAAATTTATCAGGAACATACAGGATTAACAGGCTAGGATCAGTTCTTAGCAACCAAATGTGTACATCCCCTGTAGTGTCATGCAGGTTGGTTTTTTTCATAGCAGAACTCTATACCACAAAGACCAATGACAAGGAGTTCAATCTCACTTATAATCCCTGTAGCTGTTTACCTAAATTCGGCTTAATGACTACCTGTTTTACTGAGGACATAGCTAAAATTACCTCAGTTTTCAGGGAAAAAATAATATCTTTTACAGACAACAGAAGAAAAGATGAGCTGTTATGGGTTGGTTTGGTTTTTTTCCCCCTAGAGATACCCACTGACATTGTGTTATCTCCAGCAGATGATCTCTGGCAGCAGGGAAGGGGTGACCTTAGCAAAGGAGTAGGCAACATATCAGAAGTGACTCATTGATTTTATGAAGCCGTGATCCATCGGCATAGGAGCTTTAAAAAAAAAAAAAAGATTATAATTAATTTGTCAAGATGGAGTCAGATGTCAGAAAACTCCCTACCTCTCTTGTTAAAATGTGATGTATTCTACAATCCATTTAGAATATCACAGAACATTCAAGATGTGGTTAGTGATATTTTCTTTTATAGTAAACAGAAAGAGTTATAACCTATGCTAAGTGAAATGCAGAGTGGTCAGATACCATGACAATGACTGTGTAAAACAGAGAAAGGGAGTATAAGAGTTACCAGAAGATTAGGTAGAGCATTCTTTAAAGAAAATGTTTAATAAAACTACCGGATCACCTTCCTTCAGTGTATGGGGGCGCTGAAGAGTCTGTCAGTAGTTACAGCTTTCATAAGGGGTACTACAGCTAGTAACCAACATGTTTAGCCATATAGCCTAATCTTTCATAATAACCTTTCTGAGCCTGTAAGCACTCCAGATGAGTCACAAACTATGTCTTTTTTTTTTTTTCTGGACTATTTTAAATATTGAAAGACTGAAAGTCTGAAAAATGTGAGCTATCTTCATTAATGCTAGGGAAGGAGATCTTCCTTGGATCTTCCCTACCCCACTAGCATATTGTTAGCATATGTATTGGAGTAAACTGGATATTACTATGTGCCTAAATGTACAAGCTGTTAGCTAGCAGCACATATTTTTATAACTTAACAAATATTGTGGCAAAGACTGTAAGTATAGACTGTAAGTATATTCTGTGCATGAATACATACTCTCCACCTCAAAACAACGGACTATCCCAAACAGGACAGAAACCAGAACTGAGATGATATAGTATATCCTGGGTGACTGTAATGTCCGTGAAGGATGCTCCTTGAGGATTTTCCCCTTTAGTCAAGTGGTTTACCCACTCCTGGAGAAGGCCCTACCCACAGCTTCCCAAATGCCAAATATTTCAACACTTCTCACTTGAGTTTGGAGAATGCAGTTTTCCTTTCATCTAGCACAGTGATGGTAAGGAGCCGACAACCCACTGAAAGCTAGGTATTATTTACTTCTGAGACATCTGTGAAAACTTGCCTTTAAAATGCTAAACCAACATGAAGGTTTGCATATCTGCCGTAACATTTATCATCTTTTAGATCTGAGAAAAGTCTCTCTGGGTCAATCCCATTTCTACCTGACAGCGCATGCCAAATAACTCTTCTGATTCTTTCAATAAAGACTTTTAATTCCCTGCAAGTTTCTTGAGACTTAATATACGATTGTTGAAGCTCTCAGCTTCCCCAGTTTTGTGTACACTTTTGTACCAGTTTTGTGTACCTTTTTGTACCGGTTTTGTACATATTCTTATACTGATTACATTGACTTCCTGTGTTGTTTTTCCGTAAACCTCCTCTGGACTGAACCAATGCATTCCTACAGAACAACTTCATAAGCAAAGGTACAGTAACTTCTCCATACTGACTGCATCTTTGTTAGCATTCAGAATATCATTATATCCTGGTGTTCTTCAATGAAGAGTTCATATCTGTCACTGCCTATTCTTGTGCTGTCATAGACAAGTCACGCAGTGGCTTTAGAAAGCTGTGACAGATTTTAAAGTACTGGTGGGATTCTGCTATAACACCATTTCTGCAAGGGCTCTGTTCCAAGTCAGTGCTTTCATCCTCCAGTGTTGCCTAGCATCAGTGCAGGAATCCTTCTGCCTGCCTGCAAGGTAGCAGGCAGGTTTTTGTAATTCTGTTTATTATTCTTTTGCATCTGAAACAAATAATAGATGTGCTCTTTCCATTCCGGGAATCAGAGCGCAGTTAACTGTGGTTTATAAGCTTCCAGCATATGATGTTTAAAAGCCATTTGGATACATTATTCATCTTTGAAGGCAGTGGGCCAGCCCTCTAAACTTCACTCGTGGTTGCGTGTGTTTTTGGGGAGGGGAGTCCTTTTTTCTGATGCTAAATAGAGAGATACTAAAGTTACTGTACAGTTAAATCCTCATTATATATGGTATTAATAAATGTGCCACTAGGACAGTCTGTTCTGTTAAGTAACTTCGCTAATCTGAGCACATTATGTTGGATTTATACTGTGGAGGAAAATCTCTGGGGAAAGCAATGAAACAACCTAATGCAGAGCATCCAGATTTATTGTTGTCTCTGCTTTTGTGGCACAGAGAGAGGGAGAAGAAAATGTAAAGGAAGAGAATCTGCATCAGAATGACTGCAGTATGTTCTGTCATTGGTAATGCAGATGATCCTTTCTGGATTCTTCCAGTATCCCTATGTTTCTAAACCATCCTTATTTCATTGTAGTTTCAAAATGATGCCCCCATGATAAAAAGGCTCATTTTTAAATGTCAGTAAATATGGATTGACATTCCAGGAGTATAAGGAGCGCTTTGGTGCTGCAGGTCATGCACTTTCTTATCAATCATCCCTTAAAGATCCCTGGAATACCCCTGAATCCCTCCAGGTGTGTCTCAGGAAGCAGAGAAAGGGCTGGTGAAAGATCTTAGCAGGGAGGTCCTACAAAATGCAAGGTGGTTCTCGCAAGAGGACAGGTGATGTACACACTGAAACTCCTGGATATACTGGGACTTGAAGTAAGGAACTTGGCATTAAAAAGTGCATTTCTATCACTTGGAACTGTTGGAAAATGTATTGTTAAAGTTTGTCTTTGCCAGGCACTCATGCGCAACACAGAGACAAATTTCTTACTACGCTTTTACCATATATGCAGCCCCTGTACACACAGACAGTATCAGCTCTGTACATTCATGTACTCCCAGGTTGGATCAGTTCAGATTACATTACAGCTGAATCATTCAGTAGGCACCTGCGCAAAACATTAGTAGTTGGCCACTTAAGCATACTATCTATCACCAGATCACAAAGCAGGGCTCTACCATTTCAGCCAAGAAACAATTTCTTCTACAGTTGTTGCTTCCTGTAGTTAAAACTTCTTTATAGATTTCCAGATATCAGCGAGTTCAAATAATGCCAAGGCTTGTCAGAGAGCTTAGATGCAGCAAAGAACTCATGGCTGAAAATGGTTCAAATTGTTATATTTCAGTAACTGTTAGAACCCAAAGGCAAATATTCATATACTGAACTAAGAGAATAAAGCAGTTTTTGTCTTGTCAATGCCTCTTCTCCACTCCTTTTCTGCTTTATCCCTCCGTTTCGTATTTCCAGCCTTGCATCAAACACTGAAACCTGTCGTCCCAGAGATTAAGATGTCGGCATGATGCATAACTCACACTTCTGTAACACAATAGTTTTCTCTCTGCAATCGGCGTGACAGTGCTGAAGTTCTCTGTAAACATCCATGTGCACGCACACACCTAGGGACTTCAAGACTGAGCACATCATCCATACAACCTGGAGCACTCAACAAATGAGTTCAAGTGAAAAGCAAGGGGGGGGGCGGGGGGAAATGAAGAATATTTATATACATTAGAAGCTCAAGAGGTATAGATTTGACAGGATGATCCGATTTCATGCTACATTACTGTAAATAGGTCTAATTTGACACATTTGTATTAGAATGATCTTTTATTTTTCAGGATCAAATTTCAGTATCTCATGGATATTTAAACAAAATACCCTTGCTTTGACTTTAACCAAAATCCTTTTGGGGCAATGGGAGAGAATCTTTCAAGCAAGGCTATTGGTCCTACTTTCATGTAATAAGACCTTAACACCAACATCTCTCCTTACAATTTTGAATAGTTTTCCCATTTTTGTTTCCGTGTATGCTTAGCCATCTCGGTGATCACGTATTGCTGAAACTCTGTGGCACCAGAAAGCATTGAAAATGGCCTTTTGTGTATTCCTTTCTTTCATCCATTTGCTACTAGTCTCTTAGACTCTGAAGTAAACTCTTGAGAAAGAACAAAGTGTCCTCTGCTTCCTTCACACCTGTTTAGGTCATCCAGAATCTTGGTTTTGCCCTTTCTCCCTGTAGCCCTTCATCACCTCTGATGTGGAGAGACCACCTCCAGGCAGAAAGAACTCTGGTCTCTATGGCCGTTCACTGGCTGGCGTTGAAGGCACATTGGCAGGACTGAGTGAATGAAACTTTTTTGCAAAGGAGTTCAATATTCAGGGCTGCCAGGCAGGTTCCTTTTGGATTCTGATAAATTCAAAAGTGAAAAAGAATGATAATGTGACCTTGTCTTTATTGTGTAGTGTGAACAGCAATGTATTCAATAGCAACAACTTGAGCCTTGTACTAGTATACCAAACCTATATTCTGCTGGTTTATTGTTGACCCACTAGCGTTGCAAATACAAACAGATCTTATAGAATAAGCACCTGTCCTGGTTTGAGCAACCCAGGACTAATTTCTCTTTCAGTAATTTTACTTTTCAGTAAAGTCTCTTCTAATGCTTGGGAAAACTGTACTTTTAGAAGACACTAGTGTCTGAACTTGTGAAAATATTTATTTCATAGCCAGCTATGGTATGCGGGTTTCAAGGTCTCAGTGTTTTCAAGCTCACCAAGTGCAGGGATGAGGAGGAGCGAGACCCGGGCACTTGACCCAAGCTGGCCAGCAGGATTATTTCATACCATGAATGTCACATTCAATATAAATTAGAAAGTTTGCTGAGGAGTTTTCTCTCTCCCTTGATGTCTGTGATCCTGAGAACTTCTTGCCCCAGTGCTGGACCCCTGAGGCCTTCCCTTCCTCCCAAAGCCGTAGTGCGCGCACTGTCTGACATTTGCTGTCCACTGCTGGGAGTGCACAGCTTCCTGCTGATATAATTCACTGAGTATAATCCTCATATTTTATATCAGTATCAGGATCAATATTGGTTTTTTAGTATTATATTGTTAATTATCTAGTCTTATTCTATTAAATCTGTTTTTATTTCAACCCCTGCGTTTCCTTGTTTTTTCCCGATTCCCCTTTCCGGGTGGGGAGGGGTCATAGGACAATAGACTAATGCTCTAAACAACAATAAATTCTTGTAGGTTCCTCAAACCATAACAGCATCTTTTTCTTCTTTAAAAGCTATCTAATTCCTGCATCTCAGGAGAGCTTACTATAGACCTCACCTGTTTGACTTGGCTAAGTTACAGAGAAGGCATAAAAGACACCAGTGTTTGTTACTCACTTCAGACATTACAGTTGCTACTCAAAGAGACTGTGTCATGGATCAGACAATGAAAACCCTCTTTTTAATGACTTAGGCAATTCCTAGTATAAACTATTTCTTTGTAATTTAATACTGGAACTTCAGTGGATGAAAAGGTGCCCTGTCAGCTGGCATCTTGATTCGCAGAGAGCAACCCGTTGCTCATCATTCACCCTACCAGAGTATTTCCAACACTGTCTTCTCTGACACTAAAGGGAACACAATCTAGCATGTGTCCACACACTTTGCATAAATACCGAGCCTTACAGCCCATGTAAAGAAATACAGAGTGACAGCAAATGCATGGATAAATAATGGGACTGGAATTCTAAAAATCTGGATTCTTAGCCTGGCTCTTCTCAAGATTTCCTGTGTCATATTGGAGACACCATTTTTAGTTCTGTACACCTTGTTGCTACAGCCAAGGTAAATTTGTCAAGTACCTTAAGGCATGTAGGCTAAATCCAAGAGTGCCTATAATTCTTACATGGAAGGTTCTTTGCATTTATAAAGTATTGATTTTCTTTTATCCATTTATGTTGTGGGAATGTTATACGTATATATCTTTTAATATATCATGAAATAAAAGCTTTCTAACATCTGTTTTTTGGTGATGGACTACTAAAAATTACACGTGTGGATAGTAATCTAAATTATGAGATTGGCAGAGATGGAGAATTCCATTTCACAGATAATGCTTTGAACTATGATTTGGGGTTGATTCAAGACAAAACTCCAAGTTGTTTAAATTCTTTGGGAGAGGGGCTAGACCTCTGACCCCCATGGTCTTCATGGCACAGATACCCTGGGACATGCAGCCTGTAGAAGTGCTCTGCAGGTTCGGCTGTCCCAGAAGCTGGAAGCCCTCGGAGCCCAGGCTGATAAGCAGCTGAGGGTGCACAGATGCCAGGCTACTTGTGCTCACAACTCCAATCAGCCCACCGAATTGGATGCTGAGGAGCCAGGCGTTCAGGTCCCAGGGCACCAGACTGGGGACCTGACAGCATCATGGTCACATCACAGCTCTGTCAAAATCAAATCAACTCTCTTGAATGTTTCGGTTTCAGAAAACTGGCAGATTCTCCCAAATTTATGTTTTATTGAAAACTTCACAGCTACCTCTAGTTTCTGTGTTATACATATACATATACAGTCATGTCCTTGCTTGTTCTCTCGTGTGTAGGTCTATAGAAGTTACAGTGATAAATAAGAGGAAATTGAAAGAAGGATAGTGTGGAAAGGCACTTCACAAATCCTAATTTATATGTTAAAGCAAATTCCTTTTAGTCATAAGGGTGTTACTCAGCAGGGACATAGAAGTGGACAGAAGGTGGTTGTGATAGTGGTTGATTTAGTAGAAAAAGTTATTTTTCTCTACTTAAGCTGGCTAAGGCATTAGAAAGACATCTGGCAATTCAGGTCTGTCATCATTTGTGGACAGTTTTTGTCTGGAAACTTTTGTTTTCTCCTGCTGGTGAGGCTGTTACTCGCCCTGGCTGCCTGGTAGCCCAGCTCTGGGGCTGCAGGCACCCAACTGGTCTGCTGCAGGAGTTGCAGGACAGCTAGAAACAGCACCTCACCAGCCTAACAAACTAACACAAGCACTGGAGAAGGGAAGTGATGTCTGCGTAGAAAACATGGGGACTGAGTTTCCTGTGAATGAACTTGATGCTTGGTGTGCATAAAAAAGCTTGTGGGTTTTTTTGATTGTTGGTTTGTTGTTTTTTTAAAGCATAATCAGGCCTTACCAAAGGAGAAGATTTGTATATTAATCCCAAATTTATGAGTGCTGGTTTCCTCCTGGGCTGTTGGGGCTGTTGAAATATCTGGCAACAGACTGAATATATTCATCTTGAAAAAAAAATTTTAAGTTTTAAATATTAGTGACATATATTAGATTTCACAGAAAAAAAAATATATATATACTTGTTAATTCAATGTGCAATGATCGATCCTCAGCTGGTAATACTCGGGGTAACCTTATTGGAGGCTGCATGAATGTCTGGCTTTCAAAACTGGTGCTTCCAAGCCACAACATTCTGTTAGAGTATAACAGATGTCTCTCTACAGAAATTCAGAAAATCTGGTTTAGATAGAGGGAGAGGGACATTCCACAAATTATTTGTATTTGCAATGTTTTTGTTGATGTGTTTTGCCAGATCAAAGGCTGAAGTAACTCAGTAAGAAGTCAGGGCTCCTGATCTCTAACA
This sequence comes from Anarhynchus alexandrinus, assembly GCA_008711295.1. Lineage (NCBI taxonomy): Eukaryota > Metazoa > Chordata > Aves > Charadriiformes > Charadriidae > Anarhynchus > Anarhynchus alexandrinus. The sequence goes on along the minus strand of VUYV01000049.1, from coordinate 5,257,022 downwards.
TTGGTTTACTCAGTGTGCGACTTCTTATATTGAAGAGCTGGTTTAGAATATTTGTGCCTTGTTTCTCTGTGTAAAAAGAAATTATAAAAATAGTCACCATACTGGAATGTTTGTTACGTGACTGTCTGAAATCAGGACATCTAAAAGTGAATTTTCTGGAAACAAGAATTGCCATTGAAAAGCATTTTCAGGGGAAAGTTAAAATATACTGATTCTGTTAGATGTTGAAATAAAAGCCCAGATACACCAGAACAGCAGATAGTAGGAATATGAGCATAAGAAAACCATTGGAAGAAGCATATTTTGTTCTTGCAAGGTGGCCTCTTTGATTTATATTATCACGACGATGTCATGACAAGACAAATGTTGCTGTTTCTAAGCCCGATAGCGTGTGCAGGACTATTCAGGTAAGTGGGTGAGCTGGCACAGGAGTAGCTGAGAGACAGGGCTGGGCCAGCAGTCACCTCATATGCAGATTGCTCACAGGGGAAGCAAACTGCTGAGGGTTTGGGGTTTGTTTTAGATGTGTACGCTCCAAGCCACACTAAATCTCTATGCACATTACTCAGCAAATTGCTCCTTGTTATTTTATTATATTAGGCAGCAGACTAGCTCCTGCTTAAATTAGGAGATGAATTCCCTACAATCTTTTTCAGGGTTTATGGATTTGTCATCAAGATTTCATGGCTGCTGTGATGAAGTGCCATTAAGACATCATCCTCAAAAGAACAAAGAAGGGCTTTCATACCTGAGTAATTTTGAAAATAAAAGGAGAATTTAACTAAAGTGAAATGACTGCTAGAAGAATATTTCTTATTCTGTCCAGAGATACTTCTTTTTGCTAAACATTTTAAAGCTTGACTTCCCTTTTGACACAGAAATCAAGATATTACTTTGCACGTAATGCACATGACATCGCAGCCTTCAGTCAGAGAGATCAGTGTACTCCTATACATGTCCCAAGCCTGAGGCAACATTATATTTAAAAATAAGCACAGGTTTGTAAGGGTGGATCTCTTGAAATCTAGCCCCAGCTTGAACATTTATTCACTTTTGTGGTTTTGGTCTACTCACCACCATCTGTTATGGCACACTTTCCTCAGCTATAAACAGGAATATATGACTGATGGATATCTAGACCAGTATTAGTTAACCTCTGAAAAGACAATGTTGTTTGGATCCGCATTATACCTTGTTGTTCATACCAGCATTACAACGTCACTGGAGAAAAAGCGTCTTGATCGTGAAGGAGCAGCTTTTTAATAATATGGTGGGTTGACCCTGGTTGGACGCCAGGTGCCCACAAGAGCTGCTCTATCAGCCCCCCTCCTCAGCTGGACAGGGCAGGGAGAAAATACAACAAAAAGCTTGTGGGCAGGGAGAGATCATTCACTAATTACCATCACAGGCGAAACAGACTCAACCTGGGGAAATTAGTTTAATTTATTACCAATCAAATCAGAGTAGGACAATGAGAAATTAAAACTAAATCTTAAAATCACTTTCCTCCCACCCCTGCGTTCCTCCTGGGCTTAACTTCACTCCCCATTTCTCTACCTCCTCCCTGCCAGCGGCACAGGGGGGTGGAAAATGGGGTTGTGGTCAGTTCACCACACCCCTTCCTCCTCAGGGGAAGGACTCCTCACACGCTTCCCCTGCTCCAGCATGGGGTCCCTCCCACAGGATACAGTCCTCCATGAAATTCTACAATGTGTGTTCTTCCCACAGGCTGCAGTTCTTCACAAACTGCTTCAACATGGGTTCTTTCCACAGGGTGCAGTCCTTCAGGAACAGACTGCTCCAGCCTGGGCCCCCTGCGGGGTCACAAGTCCTACCTGCAAACCTGCTCCAGCTTGGGCTCCTCTCCCTCCACAGGCTCACAGGTCCTGCCCGGAGCCTGCTCCACTGCAGGCTTCCCATGGGGTCACAACCTCCTTTGGGAATCCACCTGCTCTGGTGTGGGATCCTCCATGGGCTGCAGGTGGATATCTGCTTGACTGATAATCTGCATGGGCTGCAGGGGGACAGGCTGCTTCACCATGGTCTTCACCACGGGCTGCAGGGGAATCTCTGCCCCAGCGCCTGGAGCACCTCCTCCCCTTCCTTCTTCACTGACCTTGGCATCTGCAGAGTTGTTGCTCTCACATCTTCTCAGTCCTCTCTTCTGGCTGCTGCTGCATTGGTTTTTTCCCCCTTATGAAATATGTTATCACAGAAGTGCTGCCACCATCGCTGATGGGCTCAGCCTTGGCCAGCAGCGAGTCCGTCTTGGAGCCATCTGGCATTGGCTCTTTTGGACATAGGGGAATCTTCTAGCAGCTTCTCACACAAGCCACCCCTGTATCCACTCTGCTCCAAAACCTTGCCATGCAAACCCAATAGAAATAGCTATTGAAATTAGCAAGTGTGGTGTGAAACATTATTTTGGGCCCGTGAAGGACGAAGGAGTTAGTGTTTAACAGTCAGGACTGACCAGTACTAACCCAAACACAGAAGTAAAGATAGTATCATGTGGGAGATAGATAGTTGGCTTTATAGCTTCCTAATTGTTGCTTTCAGACTTCTTTTCAGCAATTTTTTCCCCTTTGTCACTTTCTCATTTCATAGCTTTCATTGGAGGAGACAAAAAATAATTCTGAGAGGTATAGAATTATAGAACGGGGCAGAATGAGGTTATACTGGCATGGAAATACTAGCTATTTCAGCTGCAGGAATTTTCTGTATTTAATGGATCACCTGGATAGTAGTTAGCAGTGAATGGACAGCATTCCCACTCTAGCTCTGTAGATGAAGCTATGTAGCAATTCTAGCTGAGCCATACGGAGACAGTCTTTTGTTTTCTAAAAATAGTCAGTTTGTTAAACTGCATCATCTTTGTGATTGCCACAAAATCTCATGTGGAAAAACTTTTTGTATTCACAAAAATTTGGGAAGTGATTGTTCTTTATAATATCTATATTCACATCAAACATCAGTAATCACTGGCCATTGTTTTTTCTCTGCTGCATGTTATTCTTGCAATGTGCTACAGGCAATAAAAAAAAAGAAAGAAGTTCAGGTGACAATCGTGTGCCTTCATTACTTACTAGAAGATAATGAAGTTCATGAGCAGCTCCTAAGATGAAAACAATTCATTCCCACTGTCATTTACAAATAGTAGACATATATAGATAAAATCACATTAGAGATAGTCAGGAATGCTGTGGAACATACAATAGCTTGTTATTGTGATGCTGCTTTTAGACATTTTCATGCAGGATACTTAGATCTGCTGAGAAAGAGAGTGCATTGGTAATATTATTATCACCATATCATTCTTGCTGTAATAATAAGACGTATAGGTCTGGGTCAGGTTCCACTGTGTTTGTTGTTATTCATACTCAGGTTTACAATCCAGTAAGAGGTATATTTGCTGGTTAGATACAGAATTAGATACATCCAGTGATTTAATGTTTTCATATTGCTTTTCATATCATTTTCATATTCAGAGCCTCACAATAATTATTTGCTAGTTGAAGAGCATGCTATCAATAGCTTGAATTTGGTCACTGGCTTGTTTATTTAGAAAGATGGTAAATAAAGCTTTAAAAAAAGAACGCAAAGAATGAAACTAGTTTTGCGGTTTTCCAGGGAACCAAACGGAAACATAATAAGAAAAATGTTAGTCAAACAAGAAGACAAAACCAATTCTGTTTACAATGTTTTATTACAAAGTCCTACAGCTTGACACATTTAATTTAATATTCTTTAACTAGGGAAAAGGAAAGATGAGCATGACAATATTATGCATGGAAAGCGGTTTTGCATTACTTTCAAATAATTACTACTGAGAGGAGAAGGGAGAACGGAGAGAAGACAGTCCAGGCTTTTTGCATGATTTGTTTTGTTAATGCAGTGTTTCTAAACTAGAAAGAGAAAAGAAGATAAAGAAAACTGACAATTTCTTTGACTTTCAAGTGAAATATTCGGTAAGAAAAGCCTGAGAGACTGTGTGCTATGTCACAATAGCTATTATACAGATAGGCTTACCAAATCAAACTCTATGTCAAGGTGGAGAGATTACCTTGATGTTGGGAGATAAACATCACCGGGGTGACAAGCAAAGAGAGAACGAGAGCAACTGCAAGGATAATAAGCTATGTGCACGTAGAAGAATTTCATCTTTCCATGTATAGGAAATGAGTTTCCACTTTCTCTCCCACAGCATTTCTCTCTCTTGTCCAGAGGAATGATCCTGCATTCCCTAGGTGTGTCTGCAGCATGTCTGACAGAAAGCCTTATGGTAACGCAGCGTGGGAAGCAGCCCAGTGTGCAGAAGGAGTCTCAGAGTCACACACACATCAGGCCACTCTGAATGGGGGAACTGCTCACCGGTGCAGTGGATCTCCCCAGCTTCTCACCATTATCTTTGGAAACAGTACAGCTACAAAGATCAATATCATTATCTGCTCTGTTACGGAAGACTGATAGTGCTCATCTTCCACTTGGTCTCTATTGCATTTTTGTGGCAGAAATTTACTAGCAATTACAGAATTTTCAAATTCATTTGTGTGGTAGATGAATGCAGAATGATACAAAGGGAAAGCAACAAGGAAAGCAGGTGATGGCGGTGGTGTATTATCTGGGTATCGGCAGAGCCAGGAACATGCCTCTTATGTACCCAGCTTTCCCCTATAAGATTTCTCACCATTTGTAGTCACTGGCAACGACTGATGGAAAGCTGGGATAGACAAAGCATTGCCTCCTGGTGTTTTCTCAGTAGGTCTTAAAACTAGGTCTTCAGAACAAACCACCTAGCCCATGCTAGCAGGGCTCTTTTGGCACCTGAAGCAGGACTGTTTTGCCATCTGGCACTACAGCAGCGAGAGCACTGGTAGGAATTCTAAACTAAACTAAACTAAAAAAAAAGGTTAAAATAGGACTTCCGAGATGAACAGGTCAATTCTTGCCTGCTTTCCAGTAGCAAAATTCCCACTGAAAACTGATAATTTCACCTCAGTAAAGGTCATATATCTCGGGGCAGAGAATAATAAAGATGCAGAGACACACAGGCACAGACATATAGGTGGAAAGCTAGTATGCACATCTGCTTTTCTAAGAAGAACGACAGGTTGTACAGGAGGAAAAAACCATTTCTGTGATGTAGATTTACATTTCTGTCCTGCTAATAAATGGGCCAATGAAACAGCTGACTGCTCCCCTATTGCAGACGTGGGAGTTATTTACTTTCTAATCCTTTCCCTTTTAGCCCTGGCTGGACAAGAATGAAAATCCTGGCATTAGGTATTAGAAGAGATGGAGAAAGCACAGGAACCAATTTACAGGGTTTCACTTGACTAGTTTTCTTCATTTGACTCCTATTAGCTCTGATAATATATCCTCACCATTAATCAGCTAGGGAGAGAAGAGGCGATGCTTGGCTTTTCACGTGCATAGGAGGATGTATGTATACCACAGCAAACTCATTGGAAAAAGAAGGTCAGTACCTTGAAGTGTCTCCTTCAGGACTTATAAGGCAGAAAGGCACTGACCCTGAGCACTGAGACAGCTGTCAGCAGGCACAGAAGGTTTTGAAAGAACGTCTGAAATAAATATTTGAGTTAGTGGTACCTTCAGCATAAACTCTACGGAACAAATCAATCCCTGCTGTAATCCCATTAGAAGCAGTGGGACCAAAGGGACTGCAGAGGCAGCTGATACTGTTAGATGTGAACTTCTTCCAAGTAGTGAGATTCCCAGCACAAAACCACAGTCAGAGTAATCTAAGAGCTGCTGTGGTCATATCAGCAGCTAATTCTGGATAACTTGTGTTCTACCTGTTCCTAGCTGCTCCCGAGGAGAGGAAACAGGCTCTGGGATGAACAGCCCCTAAGCCTTCATCTCTTGTGTCTTGCACTATAAAACCCAAATTGTTTCCTCTGATGGCCCTGTGCAGATATCAGAACTTCATCAGTATGGAGCTTGTATAACGTTTCTGCATGTTATGCCAGTCACTAGTCAAGCTTGACAGCTCCTCATTGATGGATCATTACACAGAAGTGTAAAAAAAATACAAAAGGTGTTGGTCGATTTCCATGAGATTTCATGCAAATGTATAATCACCAAAGTATTTTAAAACTGTAGTCAGTAAATGGCAGTAGAGTTGGTTTCCATAGCAATGATGTCAACAGCAATGTCACTGAAATTTGAGATTTTGTCACACAAAAATAACAATGTCCGTAATGAGTCAGAACAAAAGTCCACCCAGCCCAGTATCTTATCTCCAACGGTGTCCTAGATAGATGCCTAGGGCAGAATATAAGAGCAGGGAAATTACTATGTAATGTGTACCAGAGATACACAAGCAGTATACAGGGGTTTGCAGCTCAGAAACTTTCTGAGTTAGGGATGGCGTGATTGTTTTCAATGGTACTTGATGGATTTTTCTTCCATGAGTTTATTCTATTGCTTTCTAAGCCTATTTAATTTTCTGCACCAGATGTTTCTCTGTCTGCCACTTCCCTGCACTTCAAAAATCTTTACCAATATATAAATATCAAGAAAGAGATAGGCATGCCAAAACTCAAGGTGAGGTGTGTTCCAAGACTCCTCAGGCCAAATCTAAGCTTTTTCTTTTGCTAGCAGTTAAAAGCTGGTATAATGGACTTGCCAGAAATTCCTCTCTCTGGTTACTAGTTGAACTATGAGCAATCAGGCCTGAGCTAGAGCAGCCCAAAGACTCCCCGAAAGATAAGCTAAATCATGCAGATACTCTGCATTTGGATTATTCCCAGCAACTCTAAGGCCCTTGAGGAGAAACAAATAAGGTTTCATGTTGAACTGGACCCTGGCAATGAACAAATCTTCTCCCTTAGGACTGATGTCTATCTGGTCCAAATAGGGGGCTGCAAAAGATTTACACCTTCTCTGCTTCATTCCTGCTGGCCCTTACACCTGAGCCATTACACCTTGAAATGAGGTTGTAGCATAGAATCTGGGCCCTGTGTCTAATCCAGTGTTTGTTTTCCAGCACTCACTAGTCGTGTTTCATTAAGACCCCACATTTGGTACCACCTATTTAGAGAAAGAATTGGTTTTTTTCAATAGCTGTATTTTAACCAGGGAAGTTCTGAAGAACCCTATGGAGGCTATAAAGTGGGACAAAATATCATAGGAAGATCCTAAATTTAAATTCTTTCTAATGTGGTAACTAAAAAAAGAGAAAAGGAAAAAAAAATGCAAACAAAGAAAAAAACTCAGCCTAATTTACTCTTCTGCCCAGTGCGGAAATATTTCTCTTTAACGGAAAGAGTCCCAGCAGCTTGTGAGTCTGGCCCTCACTCTGCTGGAGTGGGCAGCTGAATCTGTGCAGGGGGATGTTGCTTCACTAGATTCTCACTAAAAAGCACACTCTAAAACTGTGGCGTGTTTCCCCAGCAAAGCTGATTTGGGAATGTGTTCATAGCGAATAATTCAATGTATTCTTCCTGTGCTTTGTTCATGGCTGTTTCTAAGCAAGCACATAATATCTGTGAGTATCTCTACTAATAGTGACTATTCAACAAAGGGTACATAAAACAAACTACAGCCCAAGAGCTGTTCCCTGCAAGAATTCACTGCCCAGTGTTTGCAGTGGGTTTTACCATCTAAATTACCTGGAATGTTACCTGTTTCTGAGTGAGGAGTTGCAACTTTTTTAAAGAGTGAGTGAATAATAAATAACAAATAGCAAGTAATCAAAACAAATGTCAGGTATTCTTATTCACTTACACTCATCCTCTCTCATCTATCAGTTTGGTCTGCATATAAAGAACCATTTCCTAAAATGTGCTTGTGAACAGTCCTGGGCTGATGCATATACATGAAGAATTTCAGTCTCAGAGGAGAATATTCCATTAAAATATTTGTGCGACTGCAGTGTATTAAAACAGAAGCTATTTTACTACTCCAGTATTATGGTTTGAGAGGGGATCATAAGAATAGATGGCTGGATAGAACTTTAATTTCGGAGCATCTGGATAGCCAATGTTAGGAAGCCAAGCTCACATAGGTTTGCTCCATTGTTACCCTTTGTTACAGTTAACTCTTGAGATGTGACTGTCAAAATTCTGCTGGTGTCAAATAAGTCATCCTTACTGGGCCTCAGCATCCAGGCTATCTGCCTTCCCTGGCTATTGGAAGGTTACTGAGAAAACAGGGCAGACTCTGTAAGATTAGCCGCAGCACCAGTGTTTTAGTGTGCTCCTCTCCCTCATGAGAGAGAAGATGGCATGATCTGAGGTAAATGTGATTATTCACGACAAAGAAAGAGTTATTAAAAAGTCACTGCACTAGCCTAGGTCTTCAACTATCTGCATTTTGTCTATGACTACCTGCAATTCACAGAGCTCCCTGATAGATCAAGATTCTTTTTTCAGTAGCACTGGGTGAATAAGTATATTTAGACCATTGTGTGCTCCGATGATGTCATAATAAGGCTAGACAAATACCCACTATAAAGAGAAGCAAAGCCTTCTCCCTCTTTGCCTCACCACAATCATTACTTCCATGTTACTGCAAAGACTGCTATGATGATTTAGGCTGCATTGCCTATAAGAGATGATGTTTGGGTGGTTCTTTTTTATTTATAACTCTGATTTTTAAAACTTTGTCCTTTCAAAGATTCTCATATTTACTTCAGGTTTTGGAGAGTTTGACTTGCAGCTACAGTGTCATGGGACAAATGCCATCAGATGATTAATTTGCCCTGGCAATGTCTGTAGACATCCCAAAAATACAAAACATTCTGCAAGCAAATCAGCTCTTGTTTTTATTCTATTCAAAGTCAAAAGACTGAATCAAATTTAAAAAAAAACAAAACAAAACAAAACAACAACAACAATAAAACAAAATACAGAAACATGATGCTTCGGTCTCAGTCTCCTTGTGAGTAATCAGTAATAAAATAATTCTGCTTTTATGATGCACAGAAGGACACGTTAAGGTCTAGTGCAAAAGGTTTTGAATTTTTTATTCTTTTTTTTTTCCTGTTGGATATGAAATTGCCACTTAGAGTGATTTAGCCAATTGGAAATGGTGTGTAGCTTTAAATATTTATTCCTGTTATGTCTTTTTCAGTCCTCAAATTCCTGTAAAACTGTTTAGTGCAAGGAGCTGCTAAAACTGAGCTGTGCAAAAAGTACTGAATTTCTTACCTTTGGATAGATGCTTTTGCCTTGATACTGATCACTGAAATTAAGGGTTAAGTGTACATCTATGCTGTTCATTCATGCTGAGAATTAGTTGCACCACCTTGACACCATCCTTAGACAGTTTGGAGCCCTAGAAGAGGAGAAACTGACAATTTTAGTTGAGGTTAATAATACTTTGGGAGGTTGAAGTATATGGGGAGTATTAGGATAGCAGTGATCTAGGGTGAAGTTTGTTATCAAAGTGAATACAACAGGAGCATCTGTGATTCCCGAGAGTGAGTGCAGCAGTAAGCTGGGACAGCGCCAGTTCTGAAACACAAGAGAAATAATGGCTGCAAAGTAGAACTTAGTTTTATCAGTAGAAGACTGCAAATAATTCTTCACACCGCAGCTATTGCAAGAGAATTATTTTTTTTTAAAGAGTTGTCAGGAACTCAGGAAAATTATTTTCAATTCCCACTTCCATTTTGGGCAAGCCACTTACACTTACAGTCTGGTATTCAAGATCTGGTGTTTGGATGCCTGCAGATGCAAATAGGTCTCCCATTGTATATCCTGTCTATTTGGATTGTAAACTTCTCAGGGTTAGAATTATGCCTTGTCATATGTTTTTATACTACCTGGCAAAAGCTTTCTAATTTTGATTGAAATCTCCAGGTGTTATTGTAATGAAAATAACTGTAATTATCTCCAATGGGACAAAATGCAAGTGTCAGATTGAAATTTAAATGCTAAAATGGACGTAGTGGCAGACAGGTATCCACAGTGCAGTAGAAGGCCCTGGTATCACAGACACTCTTAAAACATTAAACTTTCAATCAGCATTTTTCTGTTACCCAAATATATATTTCTACAACTAAGAATTAATACATCCTTGCTTCGGATTTTATGTAATTTTTAAATTGAACTAGCCATAATCCATGTACTTTCTTCTGGCAGGTTTCTATACCCCTACGTTAGAAACAGCCAACCACCCCCCCAGAAAAGCTGGTTCTCTATAGATAGATATCAGGAACAGAAGAGATCAGTGAAAGGCACAGAGTTGTGAAGTGGAATAAAAAACAAGACAGTAAATGCCTGGAACTAAATGTTCTGCCTTCAGTTTAGGTTCTTTTCACTACCCAAGACTCAGAGCTACTAACAACAATCCTGTTTACTGCTAAAATGCTACTCAAAATGTTAAAAAGTTTAAGTTTCTATAGTTAGTCAAAGTTGTGCTGGAAGCTAACACAATGAACTACAAAACTATGCAGCTGTGCATTTGTTCCATACCAGTGTGATCCTCAGTGCCTTCTGGAAGTAATAAAATACTAGGAATAAAGTAGAGAAGGGGAAAGGCAATGGGAGTCCTCTCCTTGTGTCAATGATTGGGCATATGAGAGAAAATTAATTTTCAGGAACAGGAAGAACAAAAAAAAAAGATGATCAGTCAAAATAAATTAAGATAACAGTTTTAGCAGATCAGCCCTTCTGTATAAGGGTTAATTCTGCTGCTAGAAGAAATGATGCCAAACAGGTCACCAGGACTGACCTGATGCTCACAGAAAGTTTGTGAGCCATATCAAGAAATTTTCCAGGAATTTTTCTCTCTTGTATTTACACTACCAGTTTGTGTCACATCTCTTTACTCTGCCTCCTCTATCTTTGATCACTTTCGTAGATTTCTGTATTCATCTTCCCATGCTTTCTTCTGATATTCTGAGGAGAAATAAGGCTTATTAAAGGTGATCTTTCAATAAGGCACACTGAATATTTGCTCAGTTAGACACAGCCTGTTACCAAAATCCCATTTCTTTCTTTTCACTATTTTCTGTTTCAGTTCCCATTCTTCCTCAAGGTTCTGGTTTTGTGTTGCAAACGCCGGTGACTCAGCCACAATTGTTAATATGCAGTGCTTTCTCAAGAAGCATAGGTAGCTTATTACACTCAATAGAACACTCAGGTTCTGTTATCAGGCATTAGAAATTACTTAAATGGTTATAATTATAAAATAAAAATATTTTTTGGACCAGAGTATATAGCAGTTTTCACTGGATTACCTTTGGAGGATTGTTGGAGCACTTTAAAAGATATTTAAGCATTAATATCCCTAGCTAAAGGGCATGAGAGACAGTAAAACTTAGGAGAAATGCTTTGGGATGGGAGCTTTGAAAAGCTTGCTGATTTGAGTCCACTCATAACCGGGCTAAAAGCACTAGATTTCCTTTGTGCAAGTCTGTGGCTAGCTGGAAACAACAGGGGTTCACTAGAATGAGGACAAACAAGACATGCCAGCAGCCTGGAGAGCTGTGAGGATGTAATGCTCAGAAGGAGGATGTAATAAGGCACATGTATTTTCTGAGTGACTTATATGCAAGACCTTAATTGTACTGTAGTTCTGCCTGAGTAATGTAGACAATAGACTGCATTATTACTTTTAATAGAGACTGTGTTTAATTGTATTAAACACAATAATATTTTAGTTCTGCCTGAGCAATGCAGACAATGGAATTCATTATTACATTTAACAGAAAATGTATTTAATTTTCTAGTAAGTAATCTCATTGAAATTGAAATGGTCTACTAAAATATTTTGCAAAAACAAATTACCTCTGGCTGCAATATTTTTTCAAAATAGAGCTGTCCCTATTCAATTAATTTAATTTCCTTTTAAGCCGAACTGCGGGAAAAAGTGATTTGCTTTTAATTTTATGTGGAATTGTTTCACATTTGATCTAAACATTACCCATGTTTTATGCCCTAGTTATGAGCTTTCTGTATAACAAGAAAAACAGAAGCATCCATGTACATATGTAGATATATTTACACAAAGGCTTTATCATCCAGTTCAGTGAGTGGGACAAAGAGACCTGTACGACTGGGTTTCCTTCCCAGGGTAAGAAGGCAATAGAAAAGAATAAAGTGTACCCCAGGTGTCATATGGAGTCTGAACATGGCCCGAAATCAATATAGATCCAGAAATTTGGAGAGTCCAGAAATCCTGTAGATTAGACAGTGGTTGCTGAGAGCTGCATATATTTAAAATACATCATTAAAGAAATAGGTTGATAGGTTAATTTAAAGAAAGGACATTTACAAGCAACAACTGCTTGTGTGCACAGAAGCAACTATGCTCACTGGTCACAATGCCCACATGAATTAAGATGTTAATTTGTGACTAGAACAGAGCACGTCTCAACCTGTGTTCTTGCACTGCTGCTGGGCTACACAGTCACCCTCCCTGTGCAGGATGGACAGCCCGGTATTAAAGTAACTCAGGCAAAGAACAGCTTGAAGGTAACATGACCATGACTGGTTTTCCGCTTCTGATCTCAGCAGGAGCTCTGCTGAGTCCTTTCTTTTTTTTTCACTCTCTTTCTACCCAACCCACTTCTCCCATTGCTTCATATTCTTCTTAGAAAGAGAAAGAAAAGGTAAAGGGAATGCATTTTCATTAAAAAGCAACAACAAAAGCTGAAACCCAAAAATGTAATTCCAATAAAAATTTCAGTAAAAAATGATGCATTTTCTTTCAGTAGCTCTCACAGGGGTGCTTTGAGAATGAATTCAGAACAGCATGTTCATTATGCTTAAATCAAAGAAATCGGAGAAGGAAAGGCAACGGTTTGTAATTATTTTATTTATAGTTTGGTAGGATCAAGGACTTTCTGGGGTGGATCAGGACCTCATTGTGCTGGACATTGTAAGCACAGAATAAAAAGATGATCTGCACCTTGTGGAATTTATTACCACTGTCAAATTTGGGCAATAGCAAAATGAATCTAGCTTGGAAAAGCAGCTTTTGCTAACTTATGTGCTACGTCTTTATTTTCTTAGGAGCTAATGATAACTATCCATTGTGAATCATTACAGTTATTTTTCTTTTTTTCTATTGTCAAAGTAAGCCTCCCGAGTTGGCAGCTTTTTTATGGGCAGCAAAGGTTAGTAGTGAGATTTGTTGGGGGCCAGAAAAGTGGGGCATCCCTACTTATAATTCACATCTTGCTTCTGCTTGCATTGCAATTCTCAGGACTTTATGTGCTGTCAGATTTATTGTTGGAAAACTGATTCAAACTTGATCTTAATAAAAACCTATTCTAATTATATATAAAAAAATAAATCCTAAAAAGCTCAGCTTGATTCTTCCTGCCAGGCAAATTCCAACAAACAATGAAGCAGAAAATTACTTTGGATGGCATTGCATGTTCATAACCTAGCTTTTATATCTGTCTTAAACCTTTGAAAAAAATGGTCATGTGTAGCCATCCTTGACTTCAAGACCTAAGGAAATTTCTTTTTGTCATGAGATAAAATCAGGCTGAGATTTTTGGCTTCTCTGAAATCAGAAGAAATTTTGCAAGTGACTCTGGAAGGAATAGGGGAAGAGAGCAGGGTCAGTAGGTCAGTAGCTTTCCTCCTCCACTGCTCAGCTGTGTAAATCCAATGTCAAAGGGAGAGAAAGAATTTTCCCAGTAGGTAGGAAATGACGCAGAGAAGAAAGCTGGCATGTGAAATTTAAGTAGCCACTGCAGTCTTGGTAACAGGGCTATCAAAGAACACAGTACAGTTAGTAATACTGGTGCACTTAGAAAGTCCAGGGCTACCAGACAAGGTTTGTCTCACTTTGTGGTAAATGAGTGCCATCTACTCAACAGCAGCAGGAAAGCAAAGTCTGAGGCAGGAACTCAAATTCTGAAACAGCCTTCACTCCCATTCTTCTCACGTACACCCACCACCATGGTGGCACTTTGCAATGGAGACCCATGGGTGTATTCAGCATATACCCTTCATGATGGATAGGCTCTTGGGGCTCTATCCTCCATGTAACTCTGGAGCCTGGGCTCCTGCAGTGAAGACTCCATTACTGTGACCCTGAGGACCTAGATCTTCTCTGCTTTCCCAGGAGGGTTTGAAATGGCAATTTTCACTCTGTTGCTAACCTCTCATGTCAGCAGAGATGAGGCACTCAGCAGAGACAAGATGCGTATCCAGTCTGCCCATCCCCTCTCCTCCCTCCCCACTGTACACTGGTCTGTATCTCCAGCTCCTTCATCCCTTCCAGCTGCCTGACTATGAATGTCTCAAAAAGGAGACAAACACGGTGGTTCCATCCATGATCCTTTGATGGGAAGATGCGGAGCAGAAGACAGCTGCTGGCAGTCCCAGGTTATGGGAGATAGAAAAACAAACATCAGAGACTTGCCTACAGTACCTGAGCAGGTTACAGCAGCATGGAAAGAGTCCTGAAGTCAGTGGTACATTGGAGAAATCCCAGATCTCTGTCACACACTTGCACTTGCAGCGAGGCACTGAACCTGATGACAGGCGCAAGTCATGCCTCCCAGCACCACAGCTTCCTACTTGGCAGAAGAACCAGCCTTTCTTTAAATGAAAGCTAAACCATTCCCCAAAGCTTTGCAGCGAGGCAGAGATTCTGAAGCAAATCTAACCCCCACAAAACTGAGAAACACATTTGGGGATCATGTGGCTCCAGGATAGTTTTGGAGCTACGTAACGCTCATCACATCCAAAAGTACACAAGCAAAGAGAGCAGAAGAACACATGATACCACGGGAGTAAAAAGGAGTCCAGGAGAGCCACATGATTCCAGAGTGCCCCATGATATTTCAGTTTCTCTCTTGCTTTAGCAGCACTGTTATTGATAGTCAAGGATTTCTCTCTACTAACTGCAGTCAGTGTGCAGTAAGGGTTTCAAAACAGTTTCGTGTAACAGAAATAGTTTGCCCTGTTGTCCTTGGCTGTAATTTTCCCCTCTCTACACGCTTTCTGCTAGTGCAGCATTTTAGTGCTGCAGCTGTATTAGCATAGTTTGCGATGCGCTTCAGGACCATTCAGCTTGAGAAGAGCTATATTAATGTAAAATACTCTTCAATGAGTAAGTTAAACAGTAAACACTGTATTGATTCAATGCCTCACAAGGTCTTACAAGAATTAATTCAGATAGGCTTGGATGTAAGCCTTTGTAGCACGGACTGAAAACTGGCTGAAGGCTTGTAAACAAATTGCAAAGATTAATGACACTGCAACTTGCTAGGAGCCTTCTCAAACACATTTTCTGGGTGCCTTGAAATATTAAGTACTTATGCTTACAACACGCTGGAAGTCGGGAGTTACCGTGGGAGATCACCCAGTTTTGCAGATCAGAAACAGAGAAGCCTGGAGAATATTTGCAATGCATCAACCAGGATTTTGGTAAGAATTCAGATTCGATCTAATACCCTAGTTGCAAGACCATCCTTTCAGACAAATCTTCCCCACGTATCTCTGGAGATACTGATACTATATCTACTTCTGTCAGTTCTATATCTGGTTTGAATTAACACATTTCTCAAGCTTTAATAAAAGTTAAGCCAAAAATTTGTGATAGTTTCTCTCCATAACATTGTCGTCACTTTCTCTGCTCCTTTTAGTCATACAATATTTAATATTATGACATAAAGCTTGTTTACCATATTGACATTTTAAAATATTTAGGGGAACATCAGAATAGCAGCAGTTGACATTATCCTCTCTCTGACGCTGACCAGAAGAAGACGCTTAGCGAAAGAATATGAAAAGGAGGCAAATGTATACCTTCCTAGCCAATGGTATATAGACCAAATATTAACTCAGTGATTAAATTCACATTTTAGATTAATAGCTCATGGTGTGCCTACATTCTATCCGTTTTTCCAGCCACTTTTTAAACCCTGTAATGATTGTGGTCTCTTCATTCTATGACAGTGAATTCAACAGTTTAATTACACAATGAGTAAACATTTGCTTTCTTTTATTTGAAGCTTGTTAGGCTGTTTCACTTAATAATCTCTCTTCCTTGTGTTGTAAAAATCAGTGCACAGTCATGCCCTATGCACCATCTTCAAGTTATTTCTGATCTTATGTTTTTCACACACTCTCCCAGTCTCTCTTTTTATGAGACTATGTTCTTTTCAGACCAACAGACTTTTGGACAAAAGCATCATCAAA
The DNA here is from genome assembly GCA_008711295.1 of Anarhynchus alexandrinus. Lineage (NCBI taxonomy): Eukaryota > Metazoa > Chordata > Aves > Charadriiformes > Charadriidae > Anarhynchus > Anarhynchus alexandrinus. The sequence continues at coordinate 5,240,886 of VUYV01000049.1, read as the reverse complement.
AGCTTTTTGGAAATCAACATGCACTGTATCAAGAGGATGACACATGCCCAAAGATCTCAGCTGGATTTGCAAAGCATAGATTACTGTTTTTTTAAAGAAAAGCTTTACTGACTCTTCCTGAGAATGTCACATTTATCCACGTCTATTATTTTTATTCTTTATCACAGCTTCAGTCAATTTGCTTGATAAGAAAATCAGACTTATTTGTTTGTAGATTTCACAGCCTGCTTATTCCCCACCTGCACACACCCCACAGGGTCCTTTTAAAAATGTGCGTTAGGCTTGTCACCTGCTCTTTCTTTGGTATAAAGACTAATTTATTCAATAGTTCACCCAGAGTGGTTAGTAGTTCAGCAGCAAGTTTGAGAATTCTTGGGTTAATACCATCTGTTTCTTACGGTGTTTGTTATTATACATTTTATTGATCTGTTCTAAAACCTCTTCTGCTGACATTTCACTTTGAGACAGTTCTTCAGACTCGTCCCCTATAAGTCAGTGCAGCGACCTCACTAAGCTCCCATGTGGTTAACACTAACCTAAGCAGTTCTTTTAGCCTTTCTACTACGGCCACAGCACCCTCCAGTGCTTCTTCCATAGCTCAGCCGTCTGCCAGACTTGGGAAGAATGCGTGGTTTTCATGAGTTTTAGAGGGACGTGTGTTTTAGAGGGACTTTATTAACAATTTCCATGCCTTCAGCAGCTTGCTTCTCAGAATCAGCTTTGACATAGCTTATTATGTTTTTACATTACACACATCAGAATTTTTATGCATTTTCTGGTTTGTACCTTTGGATACGATTTCTGTTTTTTGAAGGATGATGTTTTACTTATAATTGCCTCTTTCCTTCTGTTGTTTAACCACACTCCTTCTTTTTGGTCATTTAGATTATTTTTTGATAGGGATAAACATTTACTTTGAGGCTGCAATATGGAGTCTTTAAATACTCTTGAAGTCATTTTTTCTTTTTGATTACTCCCCTTCATCCTTTAAAACAGTTTCTTGGTTACCACCTAGTTCCCATTTTGAAGTTAAATTTTACTGTAGTGATTTTTTTTCACTTCTGTAAGGTTGCTGAATTTGAATACATGTGGTTACTGTTCTTTTTGAAGATAGTTGCTTCAAGGGACACTCACCAGTGATTTCTAAGAATGTAATTTTAGCACAGTGCCTTACCTTGACACTTAGCTAACATTCTTGGGGAAAGGGGAGGTCTCATTACAGCTGCATTTTCAGCCCTTGCAGACTCTCTTATCACTCACAGTATTGTGCAGTCATTACTCCCCACCTGATCCTGTAGTCAAGACGTCACATAATATTCTCCCCATTTAAACATGAAATTTTAATGTGAAGAATTTCTGTGATGAAAATTTAGAGATTTTAATTTTTAAAGTTAATTTATATTAAGCATGTACACCAATCATGCAGACATATTTTCCTTATGCTTTCCTCAGCATAAAGCACCAGCATAAACCTCTAATTTGCTCCTTGATTTTCTAGTGTACCACTAATTATTACCCTTCCACCAAGTACCTGAGACCAACTGTCTCGTTCATAGCTGCAGTTTTTCTACATAACCCCAACTGTTACTTCTCCCAGTGCTGCTGTTATCTACATGAACATTCACCAACAGCTCCACAACAGTATTCTCTAGGAAATTGTCCAGATGGCTCATGAAATTTGCCACTTCTGCACCTGGCAGAGAAGTCATCGTGCATAATATACTTTTATGTCTAAAACATGTAGTTTTTAAAATAAATAAATTAGGAAATAAAGCCCTTTTTCTTTCCTAGATCCTCTTGTTACAGAGAGTGTTTGTATGTTGTTTCCTAAGAGACATGGAACAGAGAGAGTACAGATTCAAGAGCCCTTGCATGAACATTTGCAAAGCTACTTAATTATCTTCATATAAGTATTTCTTCAAAGATATTGTTTGCCAATATGTTTATAACTGTTGATAAGCATTAGGCTGTTAATGTGTGATCACTTTATACCAAGCTAGTGTGACAGTGGTGTCTTTGCATTTGACCCCGCTTATGTGCGTCCAGTCTCTTGCCTTTGACCTGATAGTCCCATTGCAAGTCTTTGGGACAGAGTAGAAAGGATAATTATTTATTCTAGATTTCCTGAGTTTCTATTAAAGTACGGTAACAGTCCACAGTTACCAATTCTACATAGGCTACATGTTCATCCTGCTTGTGCCAGATGGACACCCCCTCTTTATACCACAATCAGTGCACATCTGGTGTGATGGTTGAGTAGGCCGAGAGTTCTTATCACGTGATTTTACAGAGGCACACCCACAGACTCCCCTTGTAAGAATTACCTTATAGTTAGTGTGTGACAAATGCACCTAACACCATCTGTATGCCAAAGTACTGAACTTGCATGCTGCAATGCCAAGTCTCCAGTAGGGACAGCTTAAAAAGTTTAGTTAGTGCAATACAGTCAGAGAGACTGTAATCAATAAACAATTCACATTTTCATCTGGTATGCAGCCTAAGTATAATAAATTCAAACACCTTCCAAATTTAAGATATAACATTTACGTAGAATTTTATAGACGTTCCATGTGCTGATTATTATTACAGTGTTTAGTGGTTTTATGTACAGTATCTGGGTCTTTCTTATGTAGCTGAATGAATAATTCAACAAGTGACCCGGAAATGACACCAGGAAGAATCTCAGTTGTTGCATTGACATTGACAGATCTTCTGAGTGGGGTGATCACAACCAGAGGCAAATGCTGTCATAAATGGTGATTTTACAGAGCTTACAGCAGCACGCGAACCATTCAAACAGGCCTGTAGCATTAGTCAAACCTCTTTCACCAGCAGGTACAAATACACCTACCCTCACGCATTTGAAGACTGCAACAAGGAGTTCCAGACTAAGATACTTTAAACTTTCATTTCTTCTGATTTCTTGCACTTAGTTGTATGCAGTCTTGGCTTGTGTATTCTTTGTTCTCTGTTCCTGCAGTCCTTGCATGCACACAACATCTGAGCAACCCCCTTGCTTCCTTTGTGCTACTTTTTCTTTCACAGAAGAGAGGAGTTCCCTTTCTCTTTGAGTCACTTGCTGTGAGAAAGGGGAATTCCCAGAGCTGGCTGCAGCCTTGCTCCATCCGATGGCATACAGCACCCACACAGGGGATTAAGGAGGGTGACTAATGTCTGGATATATTTATTGCTTTACAGAAACCTATTAATTCTATTGAAAAGGTATTGGAAAAGTGGTTGGAAACTCAGTTTTAGAGAAAGATGGTTCATACCATTCCAGCAAGAAAATGACTCCGTGGTGACCCAGCGTGCTCTGGAAATCATTTCTTAGAAGACGTCAGAAGAGACTGCACGTTCAGGCTAAGTTAAAGCCTCTCTTTCCATTTCTGCTAGTTTATCTGTAGGAGGAAACTCAGTAAGTGTGTAAGTACATGCAGATGAAGGCATTAAAGGTGGTTCTGGATCTTTGTTGTACAATTTAAAGGTACAACTGTAGAATTTACAAACAAAAACAGGCCAGGCAACAATAATGGAGAGAATAATATTGCAAACATATAGAGTCTGGGTCATTCCCTCATTCATCTTTAGCTTGATGGAAGAAGGTCTGCAGTAAGTGAAGGATGGGCCTGCTGTAATGAAGCTGTCGGCAGTAACGAAAGTCGTTTGTGCATGGCCTACCACACTAAATTACTACTGACTGCCTAAGACGGAGCTCTCATCAATCCAAACACACCTGCTGGGCAGGGCGATGTGGACCATGGGGTAAGATATCATTATTCTCTCAGGGACGCCTCTGCTGGTTCTTCATCATCTCGCATCCCTTCTCTACATGAGTTATCATTGATCAAGTCCTGTTATTTCTTCAGGTACAGAGCCATGGTACATACAGTAACACCATTACTCTTCCTTGCAATTCACATCCACCTCTGAATTATTTCTTGCCCTTCCAAATGAGTTATTGTCCAACATCTAAGCATCTAAGCTCTTCCTTTTTTCCCCTTCTGCCCTGAATATCAATGCTGGAAAATAAAAAGGAACACTCCACTTAAATCTGTGCTTCCTAGATTTAAGCCATTCACTATACCTTCTCTAAGACAGATGAATGGACCACTTCTAATTAGCTTTCCTTAGTTGAGGTTCATGTACAAATTTTTTGTAGAGCAGGCCCTGAACAAGAAACAAATCCAAATGTTACCTGTCTGAATGCAAGGGCAATCATCAATGTAAGAAAGTAAGGTTGGACACGTGTGCAGCAACAAATTAAATTTCAGCAACATATCCCTTGGCTGTAAATGTCAGGAAAAATCAGTAGCAGAGAGAAGCATTTGTTCAAAATTAATTCTCTGGAATTAATTTTCCTGTACAGGAGAGAAGGGTGGTATGTTGTTTACATAATCAGCGCTCTCTAATTATATTCTTTCTGATGAACTCGTCACACCTTGACATTTATTTTACATCACTTCCACTGTATCAGTCTCAAAATTAAACCAACACTGAAATGTTTACCCCTGATTCTGTCTCTTCTGGATTTGCCTGGTCCTGGGGACTGTTTCTTCTGTAAATCGGCTGCACAGTGTTGTGAGAGGATTCACGTCTTAGCTGTTTGCTAAGTAAACTTATGTTCAGCGCTGTTGGAACATCAGCTATCATTTTAGCTCTGTATGTGAAAACTGGCCACTTTTAGTATCATCTTCAAATCTTCTGTCCTGCAACCTGTGCTCCCATCCTCAGGCTCGGTTCAGACCCTACATCCTGCCGATGAGCCATAGGAGATTCGGGGTTAAAACAATAGCAAATGGATGCTACGTCTGTGTCATCCCTGTTTATTACTTATACATTTTCCACAGCTTTCTATGCATTTGTTCAGAGCTGCATTCAATGGATAGCACCCATTTGTCAAAACTTAGGCACTTCAGTCTAAGTTTTGTAGCAAAGTTGCACTTTGTGGTTCTGATGAAGACCTGAAGTGAACATGCCAAAAGACAGCCTGAAAAGCTGCCCTTTAACAAGTATCAGAACTGATCAGAACAGCAGTGAAGTCATTTTAGTTGGTTATCTTAAAACTGGTCATAAGTCATTGGCTTTCTTAAGATATTGGGCAGAGTACCCAAATCGGTTCTGAAGAAAAATTGCATCTTATTTGTGTATCTGTCATCTATGCAAAATAACCATTGTCTTCATATAGAAATGTGATTTACTCTCAACATTCAATTTTGTGTCGTGGCAATAGTTTTGCAATATCCATCACCTCTAACTTGCAGCATTGTTAGCTCTGTATTTTTAAAATGGCTTTATTACCTTCATCAAATGTGCTTTGAGAGTCCAGCATTAAAAGATATTAGCATCTTAAAAAAAACCTAATCATTTTCATTTGCAAACGTAAACCTGGCTCTATTATTAAAATCAATGAATGGAATACATCAGGGAGAAACACAGGAAACTGCCAGGTTAATATTTCAGAATATTGAGATGAAAATGTGTCTGGAGAAATGTATTTGGTTACTTAGAAGAATAAGCCAGTCTTTTGTCTATTAATATTAACTATTTAGCCTTCCAGATCTATACTCAGGTAGTAATTCACTAGACATAACTTACACACTTACAGTTATGAACTAGGTTGGACACTGAAAAGGGGTAAGAAGAAAGTGGAAAAACAACAGAAAGAGACAGAAACATGCAAAAGAAAGACCTTGAGTTTTGCTTTAGTTATGCTTGTTTAGTGGATAGGATGTGCTCTGTGATTATGTGTATCTATGAGAGAATGTGTCTATATATTAATATGTGTTTATCAAAATGGAATTATTGTGTGCACAATTTGAAGAATTTTATCAAAGTTTCAAGGGCAAGCATTGACAATTAAGAAATAACAGAATTAAGGGAGTGCCTGAAAATTTAGTTTGGCCTCTGGTATGTATGTATTATGATAGAGCTCCTAATCCCATGATCAGATGCTTTTATTTACAGAGAACTGTTGTCTCATTCAGTGTTCGGAATTGACAGGGTGTACTTAATGAACAGCTCTTTAATATTTGATTTTCTTCTTACTGTTCAGTATGTGCTCTTAGTCCTTATTCACTGCATTACATTCAAACCCTGCTCTGAATACAGAACTATTCATTTCCTCATGGACTTTTCTGTGGTGTTCATGACTAATATCTAAGTGCTTCACAAACATTAATGAATTGATCTTCTCAAAACCCAGGTGAGGTGAAGGCTGTCATTATCCTCTTTTTTTGTAGACTGAAAACTGACCCACAGAGGAGTTAGAAGTCAAACATAGCCACTGACATCAAGCACGCTATCTGAGATGTGTGGCACCTAAGTTTTCAGAGTATTTAGCAGTAGATCTCATTTGGTATGCTGAGAGCACATCTCTGATTGACTGCAGCTATAGTTGTGAGCATTTTACACTCCTGCCAATCAGGAAAAAGAGTCTCATGCTGGGCACCCTGGGAACAAGGAACAAACTGTTAATGACCCCATCTAAAAACCCCACTTGGATTTGAAGTCACTTTCTAAGCAGCACATCAGAATTCAACAGAAAAGATGAAGATAAAACCTAATTCCTGAGTTCAGCGTATGACTGTTTTAACTGCGAGACTTTCCTTTCTCTTCTTAAAATTCCACCCTCAGAAACCAAGCAACTTCTAAAAATGCGCAACAAATGAAGGAAGAATCCTATGCAAGTTTCTTGTACTGCACCACATGCATCCCCCATTCCTTATTCTTCAAAAAAGCAGACGTGTTTTATCTTAAGTCATAGTTTAAATGACAGACATCTGGAAGTCAATTTAAAACAAGCCCAGACTCTTTTGTCCTGATGTAGTTAGGAAATCATTGCTGTGGAGGGAAAGATAGGTATCATCATGGACAATAAAAGCTGACTGGAGACACTTATTTCATGAGCAGTTAAAGATAGATTTAGTCTTCTGTTCTTTCTGCACCCGTGACCTCAGAAACACATCATTGTCTTGTGTAACAGATGCAAATGAGCAAAGAGTCTTTGCTACATATCACCACTTTTATCATAGAATCAAAGAATAATTTAGGTTGGAAGGGTCTTGAAACCGTAGTCATCAACTTTTGCCGTTTAAAGCATGTACCTAACTAACGGCAGTTTAGAACCTTGCTAGTAATAATTTCTGATTCCATTCAGGACACATCCTCTGGCCTGCTCATTACTGAACGAATGAAAAATATTATCAGCCCATTCTCTATCTAAAGATTCTATGTATCTAAATTAGCTATCTAAAACCAATCCCAGATAAAGAACCTGCACCTACAGCCTTATTGCTCAACACGGAGGACTAGTAAACCTCCAGAGTTACTTTGAATGAGCAGTAAATAATATGGACCTCTTTTCTAACGCTCATAATGGTGTTAAGTATGGTTAAATATAAAATATGACATAAAACTAGAACAAGTCTTCATGCGGCTGACAGATGACAAAGGGGGGTTTCAGTGCTGTTAATACACGTCTAATAAAGAACAGTCATCTGAACAAAGCAGCCTCATAGGACATTTGCCAAATGACCATTTTAATGTTATGTAGTAGATTAAAACCAAAGGGGAGCATGCTCAGTTTTGGAAGGAAGGATACGAGCAATTTCTAACACTACATTGACTGCAATTCTTTATTCTAGTGCAATGAGTAGTCAGAACTAGCATCTGAGTTATTATAAACAATATACAAGATAAATTGATAGATTTCTTTATTTATCTTGATGGTAATAATACTGTTCAGTAATCGTTGCTGAAGAATGGAGCAAGCTTAACATTGTAAACACACCCTGGAAAAGCTAAGAGGTGGGGCGGGCTAATGAAATATGGCAGAGGCTGAATGATCCTGCCAATAAAATTACCCAAGATGTCAGCAGCAGTTTTAAACCTAGGCTTTCTTTTAGTTTCTTTCTCTTGCTCTTTATTATCCAGTTTTGCCATACTCCATCTACTATTCCTTCCTTTTAATGCTAGCATATTCTATTTATTTGGAAAAAGTCATTGCAGAGGCCACTGTCCAAGGCAAATGCTTCAGCAAAAACTCCTGTTATTTCAGTGACAAGATAAGGTAGTTTCTAGCCTGAAATAGTCACACAAAGGAGTATACGGGTATTTAATGATCACCTTACAGAATCAAAGAGTTCATTAAGGACCACAATGGCTTTCTGTACATCCTATGTCCACTGGATGCACGTGCCCTGGGAACAAAGGTATTGCAGTGCTATGAGTTTCTTTGGGTTTCCCCCATGCTTTTTTTTTACCCTTTTTGTCCTCTCCCTTTCACTGTGCTGTATTTGTTGTCCCCAAATATTTTGCCCTAGATCTTATTGCTTTCCTAGTCTTCCCATTTATTCTTCCTTCTTTTCCAGTTCCTTTCTCGCTTTCATGTTTCTCTTTGCTTTCTTTTTGTCCCATCTCTTCTTTTAAACCTTTTTTCACTCTGTACTCAGTTCTACCCTCCTGTAACCTCAGTCTCTGAAGTCCACATCCCCGTCTCTTTTTCAGTGTAACCTTCTTTCTAGACATATATCCCATTCTTTCTCTTGTAGTTTTCCTTGTTTTTCTTCCCTGTGACCCTACTGACCAGTGGCCAGAGAAACAGGGAAATATCCAGAGCATTCACTATACCTTCCTTTCCCAAGTAATCCAGATTCTCTTTATGAATATTTTTTGTATTTCAAAAGAAATGAGACACCCTAAGTGATCCCAAAGGCCTTGAAGGCTATAAATAGGACATGTAGGATAGTACATATAGGAACAGTACATCAAGAAACAGTGCTCATGCAAAACAGCTTTCAGTCATGTAAACAAGACCTACAAAAGGAGAGAGAAGGGAATATTATCACTATTTTGGGGATATCAAATTTAAGTGATATGAAAAATTATTTCTGGAAGCGTAGGGGAAAACCCCATCAGATCTTGGCTGAACTCAGATGTCCTACCTCTTGATCCCAATACCTTGAGTATAAGGCCGTATCTGTCTGCCTACTACCATTTGTTCTGTCAACTTCTCCTTCAGTCTGGAAGTCTGCCTTGGTCTGCTGCAAGGAAGAACAGGATCTGTCTGTCTGTTTTTGCATGTGTCTCTCACTTCTTTACAGAATTGAGGCTCAAGAAGTTCCCATGAAGAAATCTGCATATAGCCCAAAGAAATAATTTGTTTTCCTGTGTTTGCATTTTAATTGAAACCTAAAAGCACTGAGAATAAAAGAAGCGGTATGTGTAGTTCTTGATTTAGAATTTGCAGCTAACCAAGATAACCCCAGCAAAGCTCGGAGAGGGAGTTCTCTCTGTGGGAATGCCTGACCTTTCAGGTCAAACCCTTTCTTCTAGTCCTTCCTTTCATGGCAGATGAACACGAACTTCAGTGCAGAGACACAGTAAGTGCTGACTAGAGAGAATGGCAATTTGTGATGAGGAATGAAAGACGCTTCTCTTGTGCTCACATAGAAACAGTCAGTGTATTTTTCTTCTCTCTCTCATCAAATGACAACAAAGCTGCTTCTCTAGCCACCAATTATACAACAGAACTTCACTGGTACAAAGATAAAAGGAATCAAATATACATACCTCCATCTCTAAGACCTCATAATTAATCACCTCTAACCCACATAACAGCCCACCCCTAGTCAGCTTGTAATGGTCATTATTTAATGATACCATTGCAACATCAATACAAATTGAACTTTCGATTGCTGCTCAAGTACATCTTAAAGAATGGGGCAGAGTTAATCATTTCAAAAATAAAAAAGAAGCAAGATTTTTTTAAACATAGTTTTGTATTAGCAGAAAAAGAGCAAGCTAAGCCACAGACTGTGAGCCTCCCTTCTCAAGCAGCTATACCCAAACAAAATGTCCATGCCTTTACTTTGAGTGCAAATTGCCAGAATTTTCCTTATTTGATATAATTCTGCCCTGCAGTATTCTAATACTGTCTGCATCATAGCTTTAAATTTTCACAAGTGATCCTAGCTGCAGGAGCAGCTGCTGTTTTCTGGGACCCTTAATATAACAATTTAGTCTGTGTTCAGATATTCCCTGCAGTTTCAGCTGCAGAGGTATAAGATGCTACTAACCTCAGCTAGTTTGGTACCACATCTCTGTTGGGGGTTGCCCACCCTGCAGCAGGGCCAGCAGAAGGGAGGGAGCCTGTTCTGCGAGCGATCCTCATCTACTGCAGTGCAAGGAAAACATTTTAGCTGAAAACACCAGTGAAGCCCATCTAAACTGAGCCAGCTGACTTTGCACTGGAACAGAAGAATAACAATAAGCGTCTGGGAGCCTGCGACAGCTCACATTATGCACTGCTCTGTGCAGATCAGATGACTGCAAAGGGAAGAGATGTGTGCTGACTTCTTGTTTTCTCTTTTGGGTTTCATTGTCCCCACGACTAAAATGAGAGCTTGTACAGATTGAAAGTACCGACGTGCTTTCCATGCACGAAAAATATAACATATAGATTACCTTAAATTTGTGTATATACAGACTGCAGCTTGTACTTTATAAATCACTTTGTAAAGTTTGTGAATGTGTTGTGACCTTGGATGAAATGTCAATTAGTCTTCTGTACTTTTGAAATGCTTTTGTGAGCACTTTGCCTCATCCCCAGGTAATAGAGCTGCTTCTAAAAGACAGTAGCAATCCTGACAGTTTTCTGAGATGTCAGCCTGGCCTGTATGAGAATGCAACCTGACATGCAGCCCGTGTTGAACTGGTCAATGCCACCTTCAGTCAGCCCCAAGACAATGTTTAACAATTAGAAAACACATAACCTGAGTTAACAGATGTATCTTGTTTTCTCTTATCCCCTTGCCTGCCCTACCTTAACACAATTTAGTCTGCAAAATCTCTTCTCTGAAATCACATAGTGAGAGGTTTTGATAAGCTATCACTGTGTTAGACATCTCTCCAAGGAGGATGTGAGGAAAATGTACAGAGACAAGGCCTTGCATTCATGCATATGAATTCAGTAATGTATCGAGTTGCCTTTCTCCTAGGATGTGAAAATTCAAACAACGCAGACATGACTGATGTGACTGGAGCTCACAAATCGTAGCTGTGCTCCTTGGCAGCCTTCCTTTTCTAATTGGCGTATGTGATTACTTCTGGGGCAGAGTAGGGTTTTTTTCCCTCTCGGTTTTCTTCATCAAACTTGAAGTACTGACTGCTGGAGACTGCTGTTGAAAGGTGTCACTACTGTGATAAAGTCTTCCCGTTATTAATTTCACTGTTAACAAATAATGTTTGTACATTGAAAGATACATAATTCACAGAAAATTGCATTTGTATCTATCAATAGTAAAAGGACGTACATAGACAGAAGGAATTATTTAATAAGATCTTTCACTCTCTACTGTGCTCAGCTGAAGGGAAAGCACATGACTGAGAAGCCCCTTTTCTGGCCCCTTTTCAAGGCAATCCAACCAAATCACCTAGTTCCATATTTTTCAAGTGCCCTGTCTGCAGGGTAAGATTTGGCACTTGATTTTCCTAAGCAGCTGCACGTTTGCAACTGCCCATGAAATCAGTGTCTGTAGTGTCTTGAAAAAGGTGCCCAAGATTAGAGGATTTTTTTGAAAAGCCAGAAAATTACTTCATTTCCTTGTAGGATGGGAAAGGAAAGTGAGCATAATGATACAAATACCTCCCAGTTTATTCTAAAATGAACAGCTTATATCTTAATTAAAGATTGAGCATTTCAGATGAAGTGTAATACAGCAATTAATAACAGTTGCTGTTCAGGGCCCAGTTTCCTACATTGCCATTGTATTAGCAAATTCATTTCATGTACAAAGGACCTTTGTTTTTTCTCTTGGTGTTTTAATAGTGGCACTACTGTGTCACTGGATAGTTCTCAACTGATAGGATGAATAACTAGATACAGATGACACAGTCCAGTCTGTTAAGGCCAGTTATTTCCTGTATCTAACATAATTCATTCTATTTGGCATTTACCACACACTTTTTGGATTCAAAGCCTCCTGAGATGCAGGTTCATAGTGTAGATGTTCTTTTCTGTAGCTTGAGAATCTTGTTCAGAAGGCTTCCTCAAGGGAAATAGAGATATTATGGGGTTATACTACCTAAAATTTTAAGTAAACAGTTTATTCTTTCAATCTGCATGCAGCAAAAAATATACGGTTACAATTTTTGTTTGAGCTATGTTTATCCTCAAAATTAGCATTGAGGAAGACCCACAAAAACAACACCATAGGATAAGGTTTTATCTTGCATCTGGCCCCACATACTATTGTCCTGGTTTATGAAGCCACAATGAACCTCAGTAGATCATTCCCTAGGCAGAAAACTTACCTCAAGAAGAACAGGGCTTAAGCTGCCTCCTTTGTAATTTTGCAGGAGAATCAGGATCAAAGGCGGGAGCCGTTGGCTTTGCATGCAGAAGTGCAATAGAGATTGTAACTGTACTGCAGCACATCAGTACCCTTCCCTACAGGTTACGATTTCTGATGTCAAGTCCAGTCTTCACTGATTGGGGCCTTCAACAAATTCACATCACTCTTCACAAGAACAGAGATGTAAACCAATCTGGCCAAACTCCAACATACACGGTAACTTTTTATTGAGTAAACTGCCCTGGACTTTCAGCATTTTTCATCATTACTTATCTTAAAGGCTGTGTATCTTTGAATGGTGTTGAACTTGCTGCCACATTCAGAACTAGAAGTGGCATCTTAGTTGTTTGAAAAAGCAATTTCACTGAGCTAAGTAATAAAGTGCCAAAACCACCCAAGGGCTTCAGTGGAATCAGCATAAAACCTGTGTGAAGCTGAAAAGCAGAGGGTAATTTATGAAGGCAGAGCAATTATCAGAGATAGGATTCTGTCAAGGGCATAGGAGCAAAACAACTTGACTCATATGGGAAATTGCAAGACTACCTTTAATGACCACAAAAGGTTAGGACTTTTGTTCTATATTTCTGGAAATATGGGATCTCTGGCAGAGCAGCAGCTGTTTGGTGCTACATCAACTGGTTAAGATAAAGAATCAGAGTTATTTCTTTGATACAAAGACATTGAAAAGATGGAGAGAAACCACGCACAGAAAATAGCTTATGTAAATTGCCTCTGGTGATGCTTCAAAACACGGCCTAGGTGGTTTAATCAGTGTTAAAAGAAATAGCCAGCAGAATAAAAATTGCTGTGATGTGTCTAGACTTCTCTTCAGGGAAAGAATATTTTGGTACTGGGCCATGTCTCTTGATTTGTCTATGGAGTTACAGGATCAGCTATCATTAAGCACTGTTAAAAGATGAAAAGCTCAGTTTGGAAGCTGGGAGCTTGGATCTGGCAGGAGGAGGAGTGCCAGGTTGCTGGATTTCTGGAACCAGTTTTCAAAAGCATCTGGAGTATGTCGTTAAATGTATCCCATGTGGACAGCTGTTTGCATCAAACTAATAGTGATGACTATATCCCTGTGGTTTTGTACACCTGATTGAAATATGTTTCCGTTAAGTATTATCTGATAGCAATGAGGACTTAATATTCATGTCATGAGACTGCTGGAAGATGTTGTCCTTTACCCTACTCCTGTTGGAGCTATATGTATCATTTTGATTAATCGATATGTAGGAAACAGCAGCTCTGACATGACTCTAACGAAAACAGTAATATTAGCCAGATTCTCATTTGGCATCAGTGGGTGCAGCTCTGTTGACTTCAGAAAAGTCGTCCCCCTCTATTCTTACCAGAGCAGCATCCAATCTCACAGTGAGATTGGTGTACAAAGCCAGAGCAGGCTGAATCAGCCCTAGCATGTCTCAATCCAGAGCGCACCTGTGAAATAGTAATAAAACCCTGAGGGCACATATGTATGGCATCCCTGGAAAGTGTTATATGCTCAGCCAGGTGGCATTAAAGATGATCTGCCATCGGCTAAGAAAAGCATATTTATTACCCAGTTGATACTCCTTTCCTTGTCACTTGTATTATTTCTGACCTGTTTTTTCAATAATAAAATTTGATGGAAACAAATATCTCCAAATTAAAGTCATACTATATTATAACTGTGTTACCACTGTAGGTAATAAATCCAGTGCATAAATATTGATTTTTTGAACTTGAAGAAAAGGTAGCTCAGGCCATGGGGAAAATACTGTAGAGCCTTTCATCTCATGGTTCTATTAGCAGACCAGCACTAAGGTACGTCAGTACTTGCCATCTGATAAATGATTTATAGTCTGCAGAAAATCAGCTGGTGATCTTATTGCATTTCTACAAATCTAGAGGTTGCGTCAGAAAAACAGGTGTTAAATGGGTCTCTAACAGGCAGCCTTGCAAGCAATGAGAGTTGATGCAAAGCTTAAACTCTCAAGTCACCCTGAGGTCATGGTGGGGTAAACTGGTCATGCCGGATTTGGAGCAAGTCTGAAGTGTTGTATGTATTTATGCTCCACAAGGAAACCAGCTTGAGACAAGACAGATGACAATGACAGAAGCAGTTTGTAGGGATGTTAATTTATTGTTCACATCTCTTAGGAACATGGAAGGAGTTGTTATAAAATTCCAGCTCTTCCAGATACAGATAAAATATTTGTTAAGCTTAATCAAAACTCAAAAGTTTGGGAATACTGAATTAAGATAGCAAGTTAAAATATAGTCTCTCTGTATATCATGATATATACATAGGATAAACTGAACTGGGATATCTTATTCAATTTGTGTTCGGTCAGACACATCCACATCTGCATCCTCACTTCAAGTCGGTAAAGCAATTCCAGCCAAATCTGACAGCTCTTAGTTTGTGGTCCTTTGACCTGGCTCTGTTGTAGACTGCTTTACATTCTATGGAACAAGCTACATTTGCAGAAAATCAGTTCAATTCCTCTTCAAGTCTTTGCTTACTCATTGTTATTACACAACTTCTAGCTTTGTCCATTTTTTATGATCTAGTTCTGCATCAAGGTCGTAACAGTAAATGTATGCCATGGTAAGTTTAATTTCATGCTTCCAGGTTGTCAAGTAAAACGAAGGTCATCGCAGAAGGGAAGGAAAAGTGGGTAAAGGCAGAATCTCTTTCTTTGTAAGAATGTTACAACGATGTTATTTTTCGTTATTATTTTCTCTATGCAACACTTCAAAATGCAAGCAGTTCTGCTTGATGACAACACTGTGAAGAGATTCAAGATGGCAGGTGGAAAAAGAAATCCCTATGTCATGCACCCTCATAACAAATTTGTGTTCGTTTTTTATTTTTCACTGGTTTTCTCTGATGTAAAGTGAAATTGTTTAGACTGAAAGTACCAGTTGCTTTTTGAACAGAAAATGGAACTGAAGAAATACAGAGTAGGTCTTGCCAAGAAAGTTCAATTTTTAAAAATGATTCTAGCCAAGTTTTCAGAGGTATAAAAGTCTCTCTTCTGTAAAATTGTTAGATTATGTGTCATATTGTGACTGCAAAATGTTGAAGCTGTTCATATGTTGCCCACTGCCTATATCTAGGGACATTTAGAAGGGCATTTCACAGATTTTCTGGATTCATTGTTTATCCTTGAATGGACTTGATTTTGGGAAATTGCCTGAGTGTAAAATCTAGTCATCCCTTTCCTTCCATGGAAGTCTGTCTTAGTCTGTTCTAACACAAAATCCTAATTAAACAAGAGCTGTTACAGAATCACAGTTGATAGAACCTACAAGTGGGGCAAAAAAAAATGAATGAGAAATCCTGCTGAGCGGTCTGTGAGAAGACTGATTCAAAACAAATTATGAAGACAGTCATGGGGCATCATTCTCTTATACAAGTTTTGCATTGTTGTTATTGCACCTTAGTAACACTAGACTAAAACTGGTGTAAATAATTAAGAATCAAGTTTACATCACTTCAAGATGCCCTGGCAAAGTGATATACCGGTGGCTACGTATTGCAAGATGAAGAGGGGAGAAGGAAGGCATGGAGGAGTGATAGTTAACTTCAGTGGCTTAGCTGTGAGAGGATATTAGTACCTAGATCTCTGTATGCGTGCACACACAAACATATGCATGCACACTTCACATTGCAAACAGAAAAAGAAGCAGCCTCAGAAGACAGTACCTGGGCTAGGGTCTTGTGGAGTTTGCTTGGGGGAGCGTCTCTCCTCTAACTAGCCGCGATGCCGCTCGGTTACAGGTTTGCTCTGCAGGCGTCGGGTCAGCCCGGGCTGCAGCAGAGGAAAGGTTCCTCACCACCAGCAGGTTGAGGAGGAAGGCTGCCTTTTGCTCCTGTCTTGAGGAGGACTCATAGCGTGTGCTGGCAGCAGAGAGGATAGAGGCACCCTATGGGATGTGCTCTCAGTGCAGGAGGAAGCAGAAGGGGGACACAGCTGTATCTAGATTTCTTTTAAAATAGTTGGGGATGAATGGGATTAGGGAGAGAAAGAATGCAGCAGGATGATTCGCAGTATGTATGAAGTCCTTGTGAGGGCATCAGAGAGTGAGGGCAGCTGCAGATTTTTCATCCTCAGCCAGTTAGTGACAAAGGTACTCCTCTGAGTGCCATTTTCTGTTCATTATTACAGTAGGCTAGACTAGATGGAAATGCCAAGAAGCCATGCCTGAGACCAGAATCCAGTTATGATGAGAAAGAGAAGTAGACCAAGACTTTGATCCAAGGGAAAGAGAGACATTACTGAAGAAACAGTTGTGGGAAAAGACAGAAATTTTTGAACAGCTCTTGGGTGTTATATTAGTTCAAGAGGAAGAAAAAAAAAGAAATTAATCCTTGTGAAAGGAGACAGCAGCAGGCCTTTAGGAATGTTAGACTAAGTTTGCATAGCTTCTACCTTTTGTTTGCAGGTGAATGTCAATCAATGCAAAGAGCTGAAAAATCAAGTATTGTTGATGCAAGACTGATTAAGCTTCATGACTGAGATCTTGGAAATCAACAAAAAGAAAAAGTCTATTTTTCAAATACGTTGCTAATTTTTTTCCTGAGAACCAAGAGGTCATTCTTTTTGTCTCTGCTGTGTTCTGAATGGTAGAGGCAGGGTGCTTACAAGAGGGGCTGAACAGCTAGAGAGTCTTTTCATGTCCCTCGTTCCATTTTAGTATTTCTTATTTTCCAGCAGGGAAGCAAATGTGCTGTGCGGGCAAACTGAAAATAAGCATGTGCAAAAGTGTTTGTATTTGACTCTTGAAAAAACTCCTTCCAAAAATGGAAACACACATACCATGAGGCTGGGAAGATGGGAGAAGGGAGAGTGAAGAAAAAGAAAAACACCTTATATTGGGACCCTTTATTAAGAAAGGTGTAAAAACACTTTCCCTGTAGACAAGTTGGTTCAACCATTGGACTTGTCAAACTCTTTTTGACCACTACGTTTTATCAGCTTTGGAAATAATGCTTTAGCAATACCCAACGCAGGTGATAGTATCAGAACTAGATAAAACCTCCCAAACACCTCTTGCGTTAATTGCAACAAATTTATAGTAAGAATCAGGCTACAGCAAGGGTTTAGGCAGCAGGGCTTGCCTACTCCTTCCCCCACCCCTGCAGTCTGAGCAGAGGCAGTGGCTGCAGCTTATTCACCTTCAGCTGGTGTCCCACCGCAAGGACTGGAAGGACAGGCAGTCTTTTGTCCTTCCTTTGTTAAAGCTACTGCCAGAAAGCTGCTCCTGCACCTCTCAGTTTCTACCTGCTGTCTTAGAAAAATGTCATTTAAAGGAAACAGCTGCTTTCTTACCTTCTGCCTCATACTTGGAGGGAGAGGGGGATATTCACTGTGCTGCTCTTCTACCTTAAAAAAAAATAAAAATGTTTCCCCTGTCTCTCCACATGTCAAAATTGGACTTTTTATCCACTACTGTACATAGAAACATAATATTTCTGTTTGCAATTCCAATTTCACAGTTGAGCAGGATCTGCAGAGACAGAGAATTCTAATAAAATTGCAGAAACATTTAATGCAATGACTGGCAGATGGGGAAAGGGTTTGTGGCAGCTCCATTTTTCTGATTATGTTAACAAAACATGGCATGTGCTTTTCTAATGCGTAGACAACGGTTTCATTTACAATTTAAATCTGATGACTGCAACACTCATTAGATGACTTTTTTGGAGAATGTGTTTACCACCTGAATGATCTAATAATACAGAAATAGTTATTTTTCTTCCCTCAAATTAACGTTCCAGATTTGAAGTTTAATGAACTTACACGAGGTAATTTCAAAAATTGTCTAAGTGCAACAATACAATTTTGGTAAATTATTTATGCATACTTGATTCAGCAATTAGAAGACAGTAGCCTATTTTGAGCCACACTAGCAAGTCCTTCAAATACAGATAGGTATTTCAGAGCACTAATGGGGTAGGGGGATAGTACTAATAGAAAAGTTGGAAAATCTTTGCAAAGTCAACTACACAGGTTAATGTATAAAGTCTTCAAAATTTGTTCCAAACAGTTTATTTATATGAAATTAGTTTGGAAGTCTGGACATTTGATTAAAATCTGCCTAACTACCTAACGCCTCTTATCAACCTATTATCACAGGTCCAGGATCAAACATTCCAAGTTTTTTCAATGCTTGAACTTAGTTGTCTCCAATCTGACCTGTCTGATGTGTCAGTACTCATTTACACATGTTGTCTGGTTTGCTGGAATCGGAAGTTGGCATGTATATCCTCTCCAGTTCTGTTACCCAAAACAAATTCCTTCTTTTAAGACAGGATTCTGATTGTTAAGTGGGCAAAAGTATCAAATGTCAGTGCCAGAGGAACTGGAGGAAGCACTGAAAGTCAGGCTGCACTGTCTGGGTCAGAAAAACTCAGACCTTGGAGAAAACATGTGTGTTGTTTTTTGGTTGTTTTTTTTTTTGTTTGGTTTCTCCAGCTGAATCAAAGCTCATTTTTAATGCAAGTTTAGAAACCAAGTGAAAATTACTTCAGCTGATTTTAGCTGACCCCTGGTGAGCCTCAATCATTTAAGGTTACAGGGGAGTTATCATGTGATTTGCCATGTGATTTATTCCTATAAATTATCATCAGGTCTCTGGATGACTGAAAATGTGAAGATAGTCCTTGAGGCAGAGTTTAATTGGTGGTGCTGAAAGTCTGTGTTACGATCCCTCTCATTTATAATCTCATCCTTTCTCCCTTTCATTCCCAAATAACACCACTGCAGCTGTGGCGAGGCTAGCTAAAGTCTAAAAGAGCATTATCCTATATCTCTAATTAGTGGCCTTTTAATAATGGCACAGAGGAGGTAAGGGAAATTTGCCTTACTTTTATTCAATCTGGCCTCATCCTAGGCTTACACACTGGACTTCAGTTTCTAGTGCTGCCAAGTCTTACATGAAAAGCATTTGAAACTATATGGATTGCAGTTACCAAGGAAATGCCATACTGAAAATAGTTCCTGAAACACCGCAGACCACTAACGCCATCAAAATAAAAACAGGAATCATCAGCAGTGATTCACAGAGCCTCATCATCGCTCTCCAAGCCAGGGCTGTTTCACCGCACCGCCGCTCCCGTGGTGTGTCAGCAGGGCCACGCTGGAGTCACAGAGAGGTAGACATATCTTCTGATCCCGTCCTTAATCCTCTCCGCCTTTTTCTTTCCTGGTGTGATACTGTCAGGCAACTCTTTGTTTCTCTTCTGTAATCATGGTTCTGTTCCCTTTCCATGCCTGTCTCCCCTCATTATGGAGGAGTCCTCCTGCTGTCCTCCCAGCCACCAAAGTGCAGCTGACAGGGCTGGCTCCTGTGACACCTTGGTCCCTCACTAGCACAGATCAAGTTGATGCACTCTCTGTCTTTCCTGACCTCCGCATGTTATCCAGAACAGCAGCTATCTAAAGATTGCACCTTCTAATTCAACAAATCTGCTCCCTGTGGAGGAAATTTAGGGGTGTGCTGCAGCAATTTATGCCAGCAGCTGAGGACATCAGCTAGCTGAGCTGGCATAAACAGGCAGCGAAATAGGCTTGAATGCTCTGAGGCAAAAAGCCAACCCTGACTGATGTGGAATCTGTATAACCAGTTTTACGCCTGTGCCACCCCTCCCTGGGAGTCCTTTGGACAGTGTGAAAGTCGGGAATTAGCATGGTTTTGGTGTTCATACTTGCCAACCACGCTCAAACGCCAGAAGCTGCACACACAGGCTGCCTAGAGTCACAGGACCACGGTGTCCCCTCCTTCAACGGAGCTGAGCACAAGCACAAGGGGAATTGCCTGTTGGGCTGTGAAGTCCTGTTGCTGCACTGATTTGAGTACATTTTTCCACTCCCGTTAATCACATGAAGACATGGGAGGAAAGTCAGCTGTGACCTAAGTGGCATCATGCATCCACAGAAAAAAGGGGCAGAGAAATCTAGGCTCTTGGATTACTTGTACTGAATTCAGAGAAATTTATGTCGGTGGGTTTTTTGTCAATGGGGGGAATATATGCCTACCAACAGTCAGAAGAAACCCAGGAAAGCTTTGGGCTTGGGAACTGAGCAATTCTGAGAGAAAGCACTGATGAAGGAGGGATGTGGTACCAGAGATGCTATTTCTAGAGTCACTTTCCAGAGTAGGAAAAAAACTGACATTTAAAACTGAAAAAAACTGACTTTAAACTGACATCCAAAGCTTGTAGCTCTGAAGGATTCTTTTAAATGGTGTTTCAAAGATTGCAGGTTTCCACAGTGCACTGCAAAACAGTGAGCTAAATACCAGCAGCACAGCAACTCTGTGGGTAAATGTTGCAGCTCACACATAGCATGGGATATCTGATCCTGTTTTTTCTGAAAGAGGGCAGCTTTATAGTATCCCTCAGTAAAAAAAGAAGTAGGATGCACCTATGCTAAACACAAAGAGCTTTTTTATCAAGGTTAAGTTTGTAACTTTCTTTATCTTTCAAATTAATGAAAGCAGGTTGCAGTGTGTGATATAAAATTATATAGGGTTACCATGCATAAGAGAAATTACATAACACATTACATAATCTTAAAAATATTGCAATCTGATTTTCTAGAACTCCCAGACAGAAAAAGCCCAAGACAAATAAAAAATGACTGAAGTACTTTCTGCCACAAACTCTTATTTCCACCTTTTTTTGTGTGCTGTTTTTCTTTTTGTTTGGTCTTTTGGGTTTGTTTTTTGATTGGTTGGGTGTTTGGGGGGTTCACTT
Organism: Anarhynchus alexandrinus; assembly: GCA_008711295.1. NCBI lineage: Eukaryota > Metazoa > Chordata > Aves > Charadriiformes > Charadriidae > Anarhynchus > Anarhynchus alexandrinus. The sequence goes on along the minus strand of VUYV01000049.1, from coordinate 5,219,784 downwards.
TCATAGAGTTAACAGGACTAGAAATATTGCTAGACTTTGTTTTTATGAAATTTTCATTGTTGGCAGGCTGACAGTTTAGATATCTCTGAGGTCTTCTTAAATTGAAGAGCTAGACCTTTTGAACTCACAGTATCATCATGCATGAAGTGGTACAACTACCTCCTTGTTCCAAAGACAGTCATATTTTAAGCCATGGACTGCCCTATTAGTCTTTTGCCCACCCTTCCCAAGGTAAGGCTGAAGTAAGAATACTGTCTCTTGATTTTCATTCTTCTTAGGAGTTTACCTTCTTCCTAGACAATCATCTGTGCTTCTTATCAGCCCTACCCGTAGGATGTGATTAGCAAGGCTTCTGACCATACCTATCTAGATGTAGCACTTCTGTAGCATTTACCCTGAGGCACTGTCTAAAGATGAGTTTTCTCCACCTCAGAAATATTTTATGGGTTTTCTTAAGGGAGGGGGAACATGATTCTGAAATCTATTGTTTTCATCTTATGCAAAGTTCACCCTGACAGTCGGCTGGTAAGGATCAAAGCTTCACATGGCACGTTGAAAGGTCAAAGCATGTATTAAATTGTGCACTGAAAAATCAAAGCTTTGTAATTTACAGGCAATAGCTCAGAAATTCATACTTGAGGAGCAGGGTCAAAAGAAAGCTCTTATCCTTCTTAATTCAGTTGGCAGCACAGTTCCCTTCTGTGTCATAGCAGTGCCTCCTGCTGCTGCTGCCATGCAGGTCTGCTGATGCTTCTCCTAAAAATGTCAGGGCATGTAAGGTTCCATGCTCTCAGTCTGCCTCCTGCTATGGCACACCTGTTTCAGGACTTAAGAAAAATGTACTTTTGAAAATATTTGACAGCAGTTTTTCTCTCGCTCAATATCCTTTTGGTAACATGGATGAAATACTATGCTTTACATGATGTTTGTGAGGACTGTGTTTGCAAATAAGATGTTGCATTTTTTGAGATCTTTTTGTGAATGAACTTAATGATACATTTACTTTATCCATTTATACAATAAATACATTAGAAACAATAGCAATTCTAATTTTAAAAACTCATTTCTAAGTAATACTGATTTGCTTCAAAAATCAGCCTCCAAGAGTTTTACCTCACTTGATTGTAAAATTTTGATAATGGCTTAATGCAGTCTTGCTGACGCAGAAGGGTTACATTGTTTTGGTTACAACCTGGGCATGAGTATGGATTTAGTTAAATTGTTCCATATCCCATGTGAATAGGTTTGGTTTATAACTGATTTATATGGAATTATCTTTGTTCAGTTACTGAATTAACTGGATCTGTAAAGGATTTGTATTGCTTTTAGCTACATCAATTTAAAAAATAACCTGAATTAAACTGGTGCAACATGCTTAGGTAGGCAAGGCCTAGGAAGAGGAAAATGAACTTTTCTTTTACCCTTCTTGGAGCTTTGGTCTTACCTCACTTTCACATACTCTCCTGTCCATGAAAGATGATTTCAGAAAGCTCATGGAGCCTTAGGGGAAAAGAGACCAGTATCAGGCTATTTTCTAGATGATCTCTCTCTTACTGTTGTTTTTAGTGCTAAATGTAGGGCTTATTAATGCAAAGGTTTAGGGGTGGCCTGGTTAGGGACACACTAGGGAAGTGTTGTCTTCCTTAGTCACCCTCAGCACGAGGCCGTTCCTTTGCGCCCCCGCTCACCAGCCCTGTCCCTGGTGACTCAGGGCATACTTTTGTCTCATTGCAGTTGCCTTGCTGGCCTGCCACAACGTGGGGATATCTGTAAGCTCTTGACACTGCTGGCAGAGTATAGATTATTGGAGACAAACCGGGGGAAAGCAGTAAAAACAAAGAGAGGACTGGAAAAAATTATCTATGAGCGAAGATTGAATGAGCTGGAGTTATTTAGCCTGAGGAGAAGTCTGAGCAAGACCTGCTAATAGTCTTCAGAGACAGAAATGTCTGTGCTCTAAAGAAAAGGAAGAGCCCATTCTCTCTTTTTGCTGATGGAAGGAATGATGTCCTAGGCCTAACCTGCAGCAAGAAAGATTCTGGTTAGATGATCAGAAAAACCTCTTAATCCAAGAAAAGAAAAGCACAGGAGTAGATAGCTCAGGGACACTGCAGCTTCTCCTTCATTAGAAGTCTAAGAACATTGTCCCGTGTCAGGAGCATAGAAAATGATTCAACAGGATACTTTCTAAACCAATTTTTCTGTTATTCCTGTATGCTCAAGGCATTGCTTCTCCCCTGTTTGTGCTTCCAATACACTGGGAAAATGGTTTTCTTCATTCCAAAATGGCCAACCACAACTCAGCTCCTGCAGCATTAAGCAGAAGCAAAATTTGTTTAAACTTGACTGGAAAAAGAAGAAATAAAAAAGAAAGAAATACAACCCCCTTCCTGTCTAGACAAATAGTCATTATTTGACAGGCATAGTGCTTGGGTTTGAAATGCACAGTAGTATTACCTAAAACTGAAGTTCCTTTAGCTAGGAGGAAAGGTTGCAGAGTGCCTCCTGACTTCACAAATCAGGTTCTTCTCCTTATATCTCTTGAAAGTCTGTTCGTATCACATCTCAGTTCAGTGAATCAAAGCTCTTCCATCCTTCCCCGTTTTCTCCCACTTCGCGTGATGCTGAACTCAAGCACAAGTCCAAAACAGTGTTGTAATCGTGAAAGATCACTATTCCTCAAAGCCTCATCCAGTACAGACTACTTTTGCCCGTTGCCAATGTGGGGGACTGTCTGTCACCACCCTCCTGCAGTGGGACAAAACCACCCATGTCCCATGCCTGCCAGCCTGGGTCAAGGCTGTGCTCAGCACTGCCTCAGTTACACTGCAGCAGCTGTGGATTTCATAATAATAAAGGAAACAAACAGGAGGAAGTAGTCTTTCCTTCAAGCGGTTTGAAGTAGTCTTGGATCTTTAATCCAGGTCTGGCATGTTGCTTGTAGGAAATGTGTATCGTGTACTTCCTGGGAGACATCTGGTATTAACCTACTAGCCAACTTTATCATCCTCCAGAAGGAGAAGACTGGGTGCCAGTCTCTCTAGAGGTATGCCTGCTTTACTGAAATGTTTCTTTCCCTCTGAAGCACTATGGAGAAGTGATGGGGAAGAATCCATATGCCTACAGCTCCTCCTTGTTGCGTTCAGTGCCGGGTTTGTGTATCCCATCTCATCAACTGCAATTACCTGCTGATGTAGTACAGGGATCCTTGTACTACTCTAAAGGGTGCTTTAAAGCTTATGTATATATACTGCAAGGTTTTATTGTGTCATCCCGGTCTGAAGAATAAGATCACCTTTTTTATCTTTTCAAAATTTCCACAATCTCTCAGGAGGAAAATGCTATGCCACCATGAATACAGAGATATCCTGTGTTTGCAGGCTAGTTGTCATAGAAAGTTCCATATAGAACATGATAACAATTTTCTTTAGATTTACTGTACTGGTCATACTGAGTAGGAAGATACCAACTGGCACAATAAAACACAGAGAAGTTTCATGGGCAACATGTGTTACCTCTTCTGCAAAAGGGAGGGGATGGGTAGGGGGGAAGGAATTCCAGCTAGAGAATGAACAAATCATCAAACAGCAGCCCTCTAATTTCTGTAATATAAATTCCCCTACTGAAATATCTCAACTAATCAGGGGCATAAACAAAGAAAACAAGACACTCTGAATAATTTAAAAATGGCTAAGCCTAAAGTATAAAGGAGCTATCAAGGTGAGCTACTCTGAGGCTGTCAGGTCTAAGAGTAATTCCTACACATCTTCACAGCAGCCTCCTAATCTCCGCAAGTAGTTTGTGGGAGCTGTGCGGAGGCAGTCTGTCACCGCAGCCAACTCTTACCTCCCTTCTGAAGTGAGGAGCTATTAACACTGATAGAGAAAGCTGAAACCAGCATGATATCTCAGGCCCAGGCTGCTCTGTCAGAAAGCAGAAATGCCCCCACAAATCTTTTCTTTTCTTCTTCAGGACTGTATTCCACAAGGTGTAACGAATTATTAGCAGGCAGTTTGATCTATATAGTCCAACAGCAGAGTATCTGTTCAGGCAGGCAGTGCTCAGTCACTGCTCAAAGTGGGTGCAGGGCAGGGCAGCGGGTAAATCAGGAATCAGGGTCTTCTCATGTGGTTGCTGAATCACCATGTGGCTTTGAGCTTTGCTTCGTGAGCTTTGCCCTTGGTTCTTTCTTTGATCCCTCTGCAAATAGGGACAAAACAGCATTTGTGAGCAGAAAGTACTGATGGCTTGACATGCTTTCAGGGAATTTGAGAATGAGCAAAGGACTGCAAAGCCACCAACTTGCACCTCACGTGAAGTTTGTTGCATAGTTGCAGCCAGCTTCACTAAAGACGCAGAAGACTGCAGCTATGCATGACAGAATATTTCCAGCACATTTACCATCGCTGCATGTCCAAACTGTGTGATGAGTGTAGTATGGTTAGGAAGTGTGGGGTGGAAAGAAATGGCATGCTCACTCAGAGGGGTGATGGTAAATAGTTCTTTCTGACATGAAGAACCTAATCTGCAAGCTAACTTTGACAAACTCTTGTTCCCACCTTCTGTTGCCAGTAAGTGAGGAGTAGTTTGCTTCCCTTTGTTCCTCTTCTTCCAGATACAAGAAAGCAGGAAGAGAGCACGGAGAGGCAGAGGAAACAATTATGCCCTGCTGGTGTCCACACTGTCTCACTCTCAGTGAGACCTGCAGCACTCAGCACCCATAAACCAGAAAACCTGTGTGAACCCTCCTGATCTGTGCTCATATCTTGTAACTAAACCATGCTGATTTTTCCCTTTTAAGAAATAAACCACTGATCTTTTGCATTGTTGGGAATAGTGGCATTTTCCTTTGTATTTTGTGGAGCAAGAGAAATCTTTCAGAGTTTAAGGGCAGAGCATCCAATTGCCAGTGCTGAGGTGTGCACTTACTATTCAAGTTTTTCTATATTCATGCAATAAAATTTCAAGGCGCTTCACTGGATACGATAGGAAAAACTGTTAGTGGTTTTAGGCACAACAGTATCATTTTAAATTTAATGTCCTGCATGCTCATCCTCACACTGCTCATTGAGATTAATATACCTTTTATTGAGTATTAAATTCTGAAACAAATTATTGTCTACCAAGGATTTCACAGTTGTCACTAACCAACTTAGAATCATAGAATCATAGAATACTTTGGGTTGGAAGGGACCTTCAAAGGTTATCTAGTCCAACCTCCCTTGCAATGAGCAGGGACAACTTAACCACACTGATGAACAGAAAGGCAGTAAGAGAGGACAATCAGGAAAATCACCTTCTCTTTCAGCTGTAGAGGCCCATGGGACAAATGGATAGTTTTTACTGAATTAGGCAGAAGCAAGTAGTGAATGCAAACACTAATCAATTTATTATAATATTAAGTTTACAAGGTTCCCATATTTCCCCCATTCCTGTAGGAAGAGTGTGCTTTGAGTGAAACACTATGAGACTGGTAGTCACCTGTGCTATTTTGGTGTCACAGCAGAGAAGCCAAGTGCAGCATGGATGCTCAAGTTTGAATCCCTGCCTCATCCCTCCTCAGCTAGATTTGAAATCCACTGAAGTGAAAGAAAAGCCTGCATGCTGCTACCTGTACCCTGCCCACCTGCTTTATACCACTGAGCTTGTCCAGACACCATATCGTTCCCAGATAAAGCTCATTTGCAAATACATTGCAATTTTTTTTTTCAGAACAAATAGAGGGAGGCATGGCTCCAAAAACTGTGTGGTAATACCAAGAATGTTTTCCATTAACAGATAGAAATAATGGAGCAGAGGATGGAAGGGATTTGTGTATGTAGTAGTCATTTAGAAAATCATTTCAGGGTGCATTCTCCTCAGTGATCCTAGCTTAAATAAGCTCAGGAGCCAAAGGATTTAGCTCAGAGGTGCAGTTAACAAGCATTCCTCAAGATATTGTGCCAGACCGCAGTGCCTGCCAATTAACTATTATCAGTTGAGAAAAGGAAATAAGTTTCTATTTTGTCTAGTGAATTAAATGAGGGGATGAAGCAACCATTTTTATTGCTGTAGTTATATGAATAATATCAACATAAGCCAGTCAAAGTGAAGAAAATTATCTCTTCATTTTCAATCAGCAACTGTACAATGTCCCTGGTTTTTAACATACGACTCAATCCTGTTTCACTGTTGCAAATATGAACTAGATACCAATTGATTTTAAAAATTAATGTGCTACAATTCAACAATAGCTGCAGGGCAGTGAATCAAAACTACTCACATGCTTGTGACTCTCTGTCTCTGTAGTGGCTGAATCCCTACAAAGAGGATATCAGCTCTAATAATGCACAACTGATCCAGTTTTTGTGTAGTTATCTCTGTCTGTGCCTTCCAAAGTTGTCTTCTGAATTCACATGGTGGACAAAGACTGCAGTTTAGCAGTATGATAGTTTGCCCATTTTGATGAACTGATATATGAGATCTAGGCATGTAACCAGAGGGTATCAAAGCTGCAGAGGGTAGGAGCATCCTCAAGTCTCCACAAAGCAGACCAACCTCTTTTGGGACAGGAAAGAAAACCTCGAAACATACGTTTTTGCTCTAATAAGGCAGAAAACTTTGTGTTCCTCATGCCAGAAAAGGCTTTCAGAACAATAAGAGTAGACCTTAAATTATAGGCTTTTTCCTGCTTCTCAGCACAGCATGTCCATGTGCAATTTCTCCTCAGCAGCCCCGTGTCACTTCCTTTAAAATAACAGTCTGGAGCTGTTCTGTGAAATTGTTCAGCCTTTCAGAAACGTGAAGGGACAGACTGCTGCTTCTCCCTTCTCCTGTGTGAACCTGCCCCACTCTGCCTTTCCCCATCTCAACAAGCACTGTAGGACTGAGTCTCCAGCAATTTCACTGGGAACTGGCCTTAAGTCATCTGCATGCAGCATGAAATAATTTGGATGGGGAAGACTTTATAGCTGCATTTGCTTTTGCTTTTCCAAAGGAGCCAGAAAGAATAGCTACTGCGTTTCTTTCAACGGACAAAATTCAGTTCTGAATCCACCAGAGTTACTCCCCTTGTGACAGGACTGAATTTAGTGCAAAACATACTTGCTTCTTACTTTGCATTCAATCAGATGTATTATGACTTAACACTTGCGTATAAAAATGAATTATACCTGTTTGACTTTTTGTTAATTCACATACTCCACACAAATATAACGAAAAGAAACCTTACATCCATTTCTGTGCTTTCTGTGTGTGGCTCTTTAGCTCCACTGTCTGGTAGTGATTTAAAATTTTATAAAGAAACATAAAATCATTTATTTTCTGATCTAAGTAAGATGTCACTGTTATGCTCCACAAGACAGGGGATATTTAAGGTTCCTGGGTGGTATAGCTGGCTGTCAGATATAGTAGATGAAAAAAGCATATTGATGTTAAATGCTTGTTTGCTCTTGAATTAAGCACGTTTAATAATTTACTGGTTATATTAATTAGAAATTGTCTCAAGTTTTAGAGCTCAGATCTATTACTGCCAGAGTTCTTGTGTATTATGAGTCAAAATCTTGGATTGCTCCGTTTAAGGACAGGAACATCCTGAAACTGAAGAAGAGATGCCCTTTAAGTATTTCCATGGCCTGCCTTTCCTTCTTCACAGAATTATCACGAGCCCCTAAATAAACAGTTTGCAAGAAACAATTGCATCTATTCTGTTCCCTTTTCCATCCTCCCGTTGTTAAACTCCTTTTGATAAAGCTGTGATGTTTTTGGAGTGCTTGCCCTAAGCAAGTGCCAATCTGTATGCTGGGAGCAGGGAAAGGGGGCAGGCAGCAGAAGGAGGAAAGGTTTTAACTTTCTTCTATAGTGACAGTACTCAAGATATCATGGTAAGGACCCTGGTACACACAGTTAGTCGGGCGGGCAGGCAGAAATTGACTGAGTAAGTGCACAGCCAGGTGTCCTGAGAAAGAGATTTTCTTTCAAACCACCACTGCTGACTTTGAAAGCAGTACTAGGCAGCTGCACAGTCTTTACTGTAGAAAAGACTAAGTACATTCAAAGCCAAAGCCTGCCCTGTTGACTTTCTTCTATCAGAGGACCTTATGAAAAGGCATAGTCTGAGCTTGAGTCACATGCACTCGGTATAACAGCTTCAATCCACAGACATTACAAAAACATCATCTGCTTTCTCGCAGCACTTGCCGATGTTGTCTTCAGGATCTGCAGAGGGGACCTGGGCTTCTCAAACCAAGCCCTCAATTCATCTGAAATCTGAGGAATGTAAAGTAACATTTTTTAAATGTTTTCTAGAAAGAAAATAAAAGGCAAATATACAACAGAGCACGTTATTTCACCCTTTGTATCTTTGTCAAGCCCCTACTCCCATACCACTCTTCCCATCTCATGATCTTTTGTTACCCTAAGCCTAAATACATTGGAGGGCTTCAGTTGGATGACACAAACACGTCTTCCTCTACCTGTTTACCATTTTTGCTATAGTTCAATAAAAAGAGAAGTGTTATACTCTGATGAAACTAGAGGAACTAAATTAAATGTGACAGAGAGGCCATCTATGAATTAAAATAATTGGAAGTAATGCCTCTTGTATTTTCATAGGCAGTCTTCCTGGACCTAGATGTAGTAAGGTAAATATGAGGATTTTTTTAATTGTCGGCCAAAAGATTGAACAGGAGCAGTTTTCAAAACCGGTCTTCTCTAATAAGAGAACTTACATGGGGATAATAGTTCTTCTATTTCTTAACAGGATAGTCTATTCTTAGATAAGCAGCCACATATTTATAAATAAGCATTTCAGTCTGACACATTGTACCTATAGGGCTGATTATTCACACAACATTTCATTATATTTTCACAAAATTATTCCATTGTTCAGTGCATAACTGCAGGTTTGCTATAATCTGTAAAATAGCTCCTTCCCCTTCACATTTGACAATTAGTTTAACTATGGGCTCTCTGTGCAACATGTCTCACCTCTTATTAGTGCATTTCTTGAATGTCGCGGTCTCCGGCTCTCAGACCCTCCTACCGTCAACCACCTTTCTCTCTTTTGAAGGCCCACAGCTGCCTATTGATAAGAAACAGGTTTGATTTTTCAGGGAGTGACATCGGACGCAGCCCACAGGTTCTGGTCCTTCATGCTGCTGCCTTCCTGCACTTCTCCCCAGACCTGGGGTGGCGGTGGCTCCTCCTGCTGTTTGGGCTCTCTCTATGTGCCCATGTCCCATGCTTGCCTGGAAGGTGCTGCCATGCCCCCAGCATCAGGCTGCCTTTCCATCCACCACCTTCACCTTCTGAGCCAGGCAAGACACACACAAAATGCCTGTTGCTCCTGTCTCTCCTGCTTCTCTTCCAGACTTTCCTCCTTCTCTTTCAGCTCTAAAGCCCAAAGAGAAGGGCAAACACCATGCCAAATGTTCATGAATATATTTCTGTGATAGCTCAGGAGATACTCGCCTTACCCATACATCATTTCCAAATAAAAGCACAAACAAGCTAGGGAACCTGAAGAGACTTATCCATGCCCTTAAAAATAACCCAGTTGACACAAGGTTTACACGTCTTTTTTCTGGGCTATCTTCTTAGCTCTGCCCGAAGTTGGGACTTCAAGGGTTAAACTGGGGATGCGTTTCAGCCTTGTAGCTCTGTTCTGTTTGTAGGTCATTTTAAAATTTCATCACTGAGATACTGCTAACTTATTACGACTGATCTTAAACAGTCTGGTGCTGCTCAGTTTTAAAGCAAGCTTTTCAGTTCACCTACAAAATGTGTATTTTTTTCTGACAGACGGGTAATAAGCACATGGAAAAAATAGCTTTTATAACTGACTGGTTGGACTTGAAAGCGTATGTTTTGTATGCATAAAAATGTATACAGGCCGGCAGTGTCAAAGGCTTAAAAGGAAAGATCATTATAGCTTCTGCTAAATGCAGCTATGCTGCTAAATTGCCTGTGATCCTAGAGAGCAAAATCTTGCAAGAATAATCTATGGTTTCCCAGTCTGTTGTAAAAGTCAGGTTCCTTTGAACGCAGTCTTCCTTCCATGTAGCACTCCCATCTCCATTACTTGACATGCAGCTTTTCAAATATTAAAGCACTTTTTCAAACAGCTTTGTTGCCACACAAAGGACAACTCTGGAATCTGTGTAAAATATTTACAAGAAAAATGAAAGACAAACTAAAAGGAAATGCAAACCAGAAAATATTCATGCAGGCCACATCAAACAGCACCAGACTCCCTGAAATTAAGATTTATTACATAAGCCAGTCTTGAGACGTTCTAGCTATCTTGTGTTGAGAGTTGTTAGGCTGAACTACTGTGTGGAAGACATGGTCTGTTACCTGACTACAGTCTGAGTTTTCCTTTATAAGGCAACTTCATTTGAAATAGGACAAAAGGCCTTCCACCCTTCTGTGATCAAATCATATCTATGGAGGATTTTACCATCTGATGGTTGCGTGATGGTTGCCTAATTGTTGCTTTGCAGCAGGAACTGGTGGGGTTTGGCCCGTTACATCAGGAAGCACCACTCCAAAGCTACTTCACCAGTCTGTCAGTCTTAGGAAAGACACTGAAATTGTTATGAGGACAGAAATTAATTCATCTTTCATCCTGTAGGCTATCAAGGTTAATGTTAAGCCAATACCATGTGACACCAAGTCTAACTTTTGTTGTCAGACTGACTCCCTCAGTTCTGTGGCACCCAGCCATAATTTTTATCCTGCTATTTAATAATCAGTTTATGCCTTCTAAGCATGAAGGCAGCCTCTGCTCAGATGTCACCAACCTCAGCACATCTGCCTGTTACCAGCTAAGTGTGAGCTTTACCTGTTGTGAGCTCCTGGAGTCCCTCACTTTCAAAGCTTGCAGATGTCTCCTAAACTTTTATCCATTTCTCCTGCCCTCAAACGAGACTTGATGCACAGTCACTTAACACCAACCATGGTTATCTGGTCCTGAAAACTGTTTTGCTCCTGACAGCCAAATTAGTATCACCATTACTATTTGTTAAATAGACTGTTGTTTTAGAACATCGGTGCCCATTGAAAACTGACATTAAAAAAATAAGTGTCTATGCATATCTATCCATCTTCCATTGGGAGTCATGTCTAAGCATCGTACAGGCAAAGTCACTGTCTCAGGTCGTTGGTGACATAATCTGTTCCCTTGATTACAAATCAGGATATTAAGAATACAGCTCCATGATATGCTGGCTTTTGCAGCAAAATCATTGAAGTGTTTAAAACAATCTTTCGCTGGCCAACTTTTTTTTTTTTAACTCAGAACATTTTAGTGATCAGGTTTATGGAGTACCCCAAAATAACAGTTTTACCATTATAATGAGGGGAGGAAAAGCAACACATTGCTGCCACAGGGCAAGAGTGACTGGATAAGGGCAGAAAAGACTGAAACCAGCTTTGTCATGGTAAGAAACACCTGTTTTGAACCAGATTTACAAATCAGGGTTACTGACTTTCCATCTTGTTCTGGGAGTTGTTATTCAAAGGCAGTCAAAACCAAATGCTATTACAAGTTTATTTGATGGACTGGAAAGTAGATGGATGCCAATGACAGGAGCATGATGGATGAATTCGGGAAAAGAAAATGAAAATAACAAAGTCCAATATATTGCTTGCTTCTTAGAATATAGAAGCTTGTAGTTGTTTATATTCTACAAGATTCACAGGCAGCAAATATCCTTAACTATTTACATTAATTTTTGTATACTTTAAGCTTGAAGGCAACTTGTGTATTAAAGAGTGGCCTAAATATTAGATTCAGATACAAATTTTTACAATACCCAAGGACTGACCTGCATAGGAAAGAATCCTACCTAGATAAACAAGAGGCTGCTTCAGGTTTTTTAATCTGTACTTATGAGATTTTCTAAGTCACAAAGTTTTAAACAAAGCTAGAATCTGTTATTTCAGAATTCTAACATATCATATAAATGTAAATTACATCGCAATCAGAGAAATGAATTCATCATAAACAGCATCTTTATGGAAAATGTTGAGGAGGAACACTGCAGATAAAGGAAGAAAATCTCATTACACCATTGTGAGAGTGTGTGATTGTAATAGTTCTTGACATCAGCCAGCTATATATCTTCTGGAAAACCACAGGGGGAGTAAACACAGAGTCCTTCATCCGAAACAAATTGATACTTAAAACTCTTTCAAGAAGGAGTCTGAACATGTCTCCTGAAGATGCTGTTTGAGAAGCTGTGGAGAGGAGCCTGCAACGTTCTAAAAGCAGGAACCGGACAGGAGACATGTTTGCATGTCATCACCTGTCTTCCTCTGGTGGTACCAGAGCCACTGGACACAGACCTTCAGCCTCCTGCCTGCATTACAGTTGTGCTGCCAAGCAATATCCTCTTTTCCTCTCCTCCTCTCACAGAGAGTAAGAGCCAAAGTGATACAGAAGAGAGAAGGTACACTCCCAAAAGAGTGGGAGAGGTTTCGTGGCCTGACCTTCATATACTGTTCATGGGATGGTCAGGGCCAATGCTGTGCCCTGAGAGCGCAGAAGAGACTTACCCTATCCCAGGCGTGTTACAGGTGAGCCCACCTTGCCTCAGTGGGTCACCTCATGGGGACAACAGGTGACCTGAGCACAAGGTGCACGAGCTGTGCCTGAGTTTCCTCTCAGACCAGGTCTTTCATTCAAGAGGAGGAGAGAACATGTCAGTCACAAATCTTGCTGAGGTAAAAGAGCAAATCACAAAAAGACCAGCAGCCTTCCCAGTTTAACAAGAACACACAAGATAGTGGAAATTCCAATTTTGAGGTATCTTCTCAGAAGAACAATGGTTAGTGATGCTGGAGAAGGCCAGCCTGATGTTTCGTTTGTTGTCAGAATCACTTTGAGTTTTGTTTTATTTTCAACTTTTTTCTTCTTTACAGACTTGTTGAGTTGCTGCCACTTCTAGGAAAACAAATTGAGTGCTGGAAAGATTTGTATTCAATGAAATATGCTCAGAGATAAAATTCAAGACTATGGCAAGATCTGTGCTCCTACCTGGGTTATTCATAACACCTTCAGCTCTTAAAAAAGACAAGATCTTGCACATCTAACATTTTCCTCAACATGTCTGTTTGTGTCCCAAAACCAAGAAGATAAGACCCTGTTCTATTCTTCCTGTTTGCTCCTCACCTTGCAGCAATCCACCCATAAATGCTTTGAGTGGTTCAGGCCATCGGTATATTAAAGAATACACTTAGGAGATATGTATCACATAATGTCCACAGCATTTTCCTTGAATATCTCAGGATTTCCAGACCACAATGTAATTCATCAACCTAACAAGTGTTGTGGAATATATAATAGTCATTATACGGTGTTTAAAATGGAAAACTTTGGTCATTGTCTATCCAGCTGTTGAGTGGATAACCCATCTAGTTTATAACATTATTATCTGAGATTTCCCTCCATCAAGGACTCTCCTGCACATTTTTATTAGGATCAGTAAAAACAAAACAAAACAAAAAAGCTATAAAACCCCACCAAAATAACTGTGCTAACACATTTATAAACATCAAGTAGAAACAAAAATTGGCTATTATTATATTGAACACCTGGAATGAAAACATTTCTCAGGCTTCTGCCGAAAATGATTAGCTCCTAAATAAATCTTGCTGGGATGTATTTGAAGACACCATTTGCAATTCACATCTGATTTACTTTCTAATTAAACAGTGCTTACAAAAGTACTAATAATGAAATGCATGTAAAATCATCTAGAACAAATACCCAGAGTGATACATGTCTTCACATTTCCTACTTACATCCAGAGCATTTATGAAATCCTAAGCCTCCAGCAGCTTTTCTCATATTGTATTCAATCAGGGGCGGGGGGGGTGGGAGGGTTGTGTGTGTCTGCTGGGGGGGTGTGTGTGAAACAATGACTTCAGTTTAAACGGACCTTGTGAAATTCTTTTAGTAAATATGCTTCATTGTTTAAAATATACAAAGTTCAGGAGTAAAATAAACTTCATTAGAAAAGTTTTCCTGGAAAGCCATGCAGTAAATTTCTAGTATAAAAAATACCTCTTTAAATGTCACACACACATGCCAGAAACCCACTCTTCAAGCACTTGTCCAGAACTTATCCTGCTGATACCGCACACTACATGTAGGATAAAAGTACAGCATTCATTTTAGGAACAGAACCTCAGAGAGTTGAAAGATCTGACCTTGCTGGGATTTGGGATTTGAATGCGCTCTGTAGCAGCTATCTCACTCCCAGGGCCTTTGCACGCTAATTGGTGAAAGTTCAATAGAACTTGGTTATTTTTTATACTAATCACAAAGCACAAGTGTTAATTATTACAAAGGTTTATATATTAAGTTCAAATCTCTTTTCTGTTTTGCAGAGCATATGGGAAATGAATACACCGAACACTGAACGAGGCAGGCACTTTAAAAGTGTTTGGACACTGTTTGAATAAAATCTGTGAATTCTCTTTCTTATGATCTATGGACTACTTGTACAGGACTTGTGAACTACTTGAATAGCTTTTTTATGCTCATAAAAACAGTTATAGAAAGAAAGGATCATGGGTATACACATGAACATGTTTATATTGCATTTATGCAACTGGCTTGAAAATGGTTTTGTGGGTCTGTAGAAAAAAACAGCCAACATCTGTGACTGACACTCTTGAGTAACCAAGAGACTAAACTATGTTCAAATAAACCACTGAATTTGTTTCAACGCATAGCAAAGCAGAAAGTCAGTTCAGAGCTGAAATGATATTCAAAACAATTAGAATTCTAGTTGGATTCGGATGTGTTCATATATAATATTCATAAAGCTGTGGAGGTAATCTAGGTAGTCAAAACACTTATTTCAGGTAAGTACTTGGCCTGCTGTGACCCTTCAAGGCACTTTGTTCATCCAGGCAGGTGAACAGCAGCAAAAGTATTTGATGGCTAGTCAGGTTCAAAATTGAAAACTCATTGGAAACCCAGCTTATTTCATTGTGCTCCTTCAAACTGTATTCACTTGTAATATTAGCTGGATATTTTCAAGCACAAATACATTCCCCAAACCAGGTCAAGGACACTGCTGAGAGAACCTAGGATTTGGCAAATTCTGTTTGACCAGCACTGCAAATTCGAACAAATCAAAGTCTGTTCATGAATAATCTGTAAATACAGAAGGAGGCTAAATTTGTCAAACAAATTCTTAGTGTTACAGTCTTTGCCCAAAGCTCCTCCCTCCTCAAAACGCCCCTTGGTCTCAGCTAGGGTTCTTTAGGTACTCACTACAGGAAAAAATCCATACTGGGAATAAATGAGGTGCTATGAATTTCAGAGAAAAGAAGTTTACTCCAAGCTTCTGTGCAGGTACACATGGATTTCACTCTGGTAAAATGCTGGTGCTTCTGCAGTCTATCACCTTTATTTATACAACAGGAGCAGTTTAACTTGAACAAAGGAAACAGAAAGAGGAGCTCAGCCCCTGTGGCCCAGCAAGCCTAGGACTGTTTCATTACGTCTGACCATCAGACCCAAATTGTCCATCACCATAGCCCATCAGTCCCTTTCCATATTCTGATATGTGCTGGTGTGTCCCACAGGTGTGTAAGTGTGCAATGAAAGCCACCCATGTTTCAAACTGGCTTCTCCATGTACTGTCTTATGATGGAAAGCAAGTATCCACCAGCCTATTCCCACCTGTCAGCTGAGGCAGAGAAACAGAACATGGGCATCCTCTGGGTTCATCCCCAAAGTAAACAAAACAAAATCAATCCCATACAACATTCTTGTTTCTTTTTCTTCAGGGCAGGGAGCAGGAAAAGTAATATTTTGTATATATTACAATATATATATTATATATGTATTACAGCTATGGAGCTCTCCAATACAATAGAAGCTCCAATTTTAAACTGCAAATGTATTGTTCCAACTTTGGCAATGAAAATAGAATCCATCTCTTCTTTTTCTTACTTTGCTTCTGTGAATTTAGGTAGGATGTGACTCTCATTTTGGGGTAGTATCTTGCCTTCTGTGATCCCTGGATAATGTCTTTCATTTGGGTGTTAGACTGATCTAGTTAATTAATCATAGCATACTCTCAAGGTCTCACTAAGCCTATCATGGACTTCTCATATGGTACTTAGCATAGCTGCTCAACTGGCATTAAATAGTCTTATCTTCTCACCTCAGAGGCAGATAATCTAGTCTCTAACTCTAGCAAAACTTGCAGCAACTATTGAAAAACTACACAGAATGTCATAAGATCCACAAGCAAGCTTTTCCCTACTAGTTTTCAGTTACTGATTGAGCCTTGTTTTCTATTTCTTTTTCTTTTTCAGTAACAAACGGTGACTGATGAAAGCTTTTCACTGCAAATCAAAGGCATTTATCCTGTTTTCTGTAAAAATTGGGGTAGTGACAAATCCAGAAATTCTTTGCCTGAATCTGTTGTTTGGAAGAACTACGGCTTGGCCCAACATACATGTTTGATCACTGCAATATCTTTTACCCGGTGCCTGAAACGAAAAGCAATTACCAGAAGAAGTTTAGCCTAGCGGTTAAGCAGAAGACTAGACCCCTGCTTTCTCTGGTTTGGCTCTGCCACTGAGGCTTACGTTTTCAAAGGTAGTTTACAGTTTTGGAGGGGTTCACTGTCTAAAACATCAAAGGTCCTTGTGTTTGGCAAGCAGAAAATAAAATGCACCTGCAATTAAAGAGCAAATTTTAAGGCTGCTCTAAGGCTCCTTCAAAGCATTGCCACCGATTTCAGCAATCTTCAGGTCAATTGCTCAGGCCTTTACTTCTGTGCCTATCAGTTGGTAGCAGGAGACAGATGAAATGAATGCTCTGGACAGGCAGCACAGTTAAGTGGAGCTTCAGGTCAGAAAATTTATGTTCTGAGCCTGCATCCGCCACTGATGCAAGCCTAGACAAATCATCACATCCCTCCCTGTCTCAGTGGTAAAATGGGATACTTACCCACCTTTTAAAGCCTTGCACTTCATGCTCCACCAGCGGTAATCATTCTATGACTAGGAGGCTTAATTATTTGAAACACTTTGAGATGTAAGATGCTCTGAAAGTGTGAAGTGTTATCATTAATAATAATAATGAAAACGCAAAAAGAATAATTTCCGGTAAATTAACACAGAACCACAGATCCGTTCCAATCTTATGGGTTTTAAGCATAGCATTTCTTCCCGAGGGCTACAGTAGGATCTTTCCCCCTTCATTCATTTCAGCCAACAGTTAGGTTCAGATTGCCTTTTAAATATTTAATAACTGCTTGGGACATTTTATTTTATGGTAATTCCACATCATGCATCCCTGGGCTTCTAAATTCAGCGCTGAGTTTCAGAACAAACAAAGCCAGTTAATTCCTCTGTGTGTAGATCACACGACCCTCCCTTAGAGTTTTCTGAAGGTCAAGTGAAACATCCAAAGGAGTTTTTTTCATTTTTCACACCCTTCTTTCCACCCACCATCAAATCAAGCAAAGCTTCTCTTAATCATTATCAGGGAGACAAAAAGTTATAGTGCGGAGCAATGGACCAGAATTTCACACTCCATTTGCACAATAACTCTGAGGGCTGCTAATGCGCTGTTTGCTTTTTAGCAGGCATCTCTGCAGCCATCACTGAAATGCATTTTGGCGCTGCTCCCAGGGCAACTTAACTATTTATGACAGCTTGTCTTGAAGTGCCTACATGAACATTAGGATGTCCACGGCAATCTGCAAATTGACCCATCCACATGGCATTTGAGATCAGATGGAAAGAGCTTTAATAATGTAATGAAGGTTAGGATAGATGTCATTTTTAATTTATCTTTTTTACTCATGCTCCAGCAGCAGGTCCAATTTTCCATCTCATCTTCTGGCCAGGATATGTCAAATCGTGAAATCCTCCCATATTAACAGATGCTAATGACCTGACTCAGACTTGGACTGTCTTTTATTACACATTCAGTCAGACAATAAATGGGAAATATAAACTCCCACCCTGCGTAAACCATTTTCCTCCAGAGAGTGAACCTGCTACACCAGACCCAGCTGTTTTCTTATTGTCCAAGATGAGTGATGGATGAGTAATTTAAAAGACAGACATTCTTCATGACAGCTTATATTTCCGTGCTGCTCCAAGGTTCAGAGGTGGATTTTATTCTTCAACCTTTATTTCAACTTTTTATCCTCTCTCTTAGAAGCAAAGCTGCCTAATAAAACAACATTTTCAGACACACATAATAACAGGGAAGAAGAAAACAAACTTCAGCTCAGATCCAACTTCAGCCCCCAGCAAAAGTGAGGAGTTATGTCAGGGAGATTCGCTCTGGTGAGAGAGGTCAAGGCTCCTAACTCTGTTGCTGATTTATTCACAGGGCAGCCAGAGTTAAGCTACCTCACCTCATTAGGCCACGCTTTCTCTGTTTAAGAATTGATGTGCATCAGGAGCTGTGAGAGAGGCAATTTGTTACAGAAAGTTACGGCAGACAAAGATACAGAAAAAGAGTGAGTTACTTCTCATCTTTGCACCTTTGTTTTCCTTCACCTGGTTTGACTACAAATATTTTGCGTAGCTATTGGTTTTAAATATATGGCCGTATAGTACATATTGCAATTTTCCCCATAACCCATCTCCTTAGATGATAATTATCTTTCTCTCTCTTTCTCCCCCACAGGGCTAACAACATTCTCACCTCTCTCTTTGCTAACTTCTTCCCTTCCACGGGTACCAGTCACCTTTTCGCTCCAACTCTCAAACTGATTAGCATAATTAAATTACTTTAGAGTCGCTGATCCCAGCTTGCACTCAGTTTGAAGTTTGTTGCTTCTGTTCTAACAAGCAGAGGGTTTTGAGTATCACAAACTTATTCATTTTTCTACCAGTAAAGTCTAACAAACGACACACTCTTTCTAATTATGGTCTACTTTATAATCGTAAACCACAAACCTACATGTATAGGTCTGTGTGTATGTGTGTATATATATATATATATTAATTTTTTTTTAAGGGTCTGTATAACACCCAGCAGTATGTGACATCAGCTTCATTATGACATCCAGTCAGAAAGCAGACTTCATGGTAACAAAAATGATTATTTAAAGAAATGCATTGATTTTGCTCTTCAGAGAGAAACAATTTAATTTTATTTGCTGTGGAAAGTTTAATTTATTCTCGATTGTAAGTGCATCACGAAAGGCTAAGCAATAAACAGCCCTTCATGCTTGAAGAAAGGTGGCAGGAATTCATGGCAGAAACCCGCAGCTGAAGCAGGCTGAGGTGACAAGAGCAAGGACAGGGCAGGGCCCCTTGCTGCCACCCTCCACTGGGTGGAGTCGGCCCTGGTCAGGACTCTACTGCTTTGGGCAATGAAAGATGCTCTTACACAACTACTAAATAAGAGTTCCTTTTTTTTGAACAGTAAAATTTCAGTCTCTTCAGGCTTGCCTTAGAATGGGCTAATAGCAACAACCATTACATCTTAATTTGACACAGATTTCTTGCATAAAGTTTCTCTGTGTAAAGTTTCACTGCATTGAATATCCTGGAAAAAGGCACCTGTGAATTACGTATTGGTCTGGATAAGATTGTCCTGGAAAGAGATTTTACTTTGCTTCATTTTTATTTAGTTTGGCTTGTTTGTTTGTTTAAAGACAGATGAACAAAGAACAAGCAACAGGGTTAGGAAAGGGAAATTGTCATTGTGTTAATCTCAGACTTTCAACAAGAGGTATCATTTCCTGTGATTTAGTACAGTGGACAGAATTGTATCTTCTGAGAGAGATTATAGATTACAAAACATTCCCTCCTTGTGGCTGCAGGCATTAGTCAGCACCAGCTTACTCAAGACAGCAGCAGCGATTCATTCCACAACTGTAATCATTCACAAAATAAAATGTTGTTTGTTGCTTTTTTTTCCCAAGGACCTGATCTAGTGTCAGTAGACTCGGTAGTAAAGCTGTCATTGCATCAGGAGTGGTGTCTGAAGCAATGACTATGAAGAATTCATCCCATTCCTGTCCTTCCTTGACTGAAAAATGTGAGATCAATTGTGTCTGAGCACCATTCTTGAGCTTAGCATCAGTGCGAGTTGCATTGGTTAGTCAATTTGCTTTGGTTGCTTTCAGTCCATTTTAAAGGGAAGTGTTGCCTGACTGTCTTCGGAGTTTTTGTGTTGTTTTTTACTACTGAGTCCTTGCCACCTCAGAGGAATCACTCCAGCAGGCTAACTGGGAGCTCACTGACCAGTCTTTTAGATAATGTCCAAAGTCACAGAGTGGATAAAGGTAGAAGTAGTAAGGAAGACGCTATTTCTCACAAGTTTTAGTATCTGCAGCACCCTAGGGAGGAGTTCCAGAGTTTACACCTAGAGCACATGAAGAATCACTTCCATTGGAGAGTTTGGAGCCTGCCACCTGGTAGGTCCTTTAGATAACCCTTAGATCATCTCTTGGAAGACACAGTGAACAACTGGCCTGTGTTCACCCTCTCTGTGACACTCATGGTTTTATAGACCTTTGCCACATTCCATCTCAAGCCATACCTTTTCCAGGCTCAAAGAGTGCCAGGACTCACAGTCACTCCTCCTGTGAAAACAACGCCAGACATTTTCTGAATCTTTTCCTATTCTATTACATCCTTTTTGAGATGAATAGGGCTGCACACAGTGCAACTGCAGCATGGATTTCTATAGTGGCATAGTGATGCTCTGTGTTTTGTTCTCTGCACCTTTCTTAAATGTACCTAACAACTAGATTGCTTTTTAGACCGTAACTCGGCACTGAGCTAAAATCTTCCTGGAACTTCTTATTATGACTCAAACATCTCATTCTTGTGTGGTCACAATAAGCTCAAAGCCCATCATTCTGTGTAAATCAATATCAACCATATAAATAATTCATTGTTTTATGTGATGAAAGGAACTACATAAATGGGAAACTCTGTCATCTCTCTGAAGCGTACTCACAACTTCAGCTCCAACATGCTCCAACATGCTCTCATGTTTTGATCTAGTATTTGAAGGTCTTTCTCACAGGATGGAAAATATACAAGTGTGTAGATAAATAATAAATAAATACTTTAAAAATTCATTTTTAAGTTCATATAACATTCATGGAGAATAAGGGCTGGCAGTCCTAGGCGAAGATAAAGTTTACTACTTACAGAACGGAAGCAGAGCAAGCCTTCCTTACACAGCCTGCCTCAACCAGAGCGGGACGCATATTTCAAAAGTATTTTAGGTTCCAGTCCTAACTTCTCATCTATGGAAAAAGGACCTGATGCCTGTAACGAATCTTCATAACATCTCCAGGACACTGAGCTAAATCAAAGGTCTGCTGGTTGGTTGGGCAAACATTTGAAAAGGTGAAAAGAATATTGTCTTTTTTTTTCATTCCTGTATGCAGATTTTCATTAGGAAGCTATGGTTGTCAGCAAGCTCAAGTTCCTGTTATTGTCAGTGTGAAATTAGAAAAATAAAATACTTCTGGAGCCAACTCCGTTCTATCTGCACATGTCATCGAAGTTGGGAGTAGCCAGCTGTAATGGTGATTTTCCTACCTCACAACTTTTGTGAGTCCCCCTATACACATCCACAGTGTTTTGCTTATCTTTCCGCCATCCCTCTGTGCATATCCCCAAACATATATTATGCATTGGGCTTCCCTCACAGCTAGTTTGGAAGAAAAACACATTATTTGGGTGTGAACAATTCCCATAGCCAGCTGAGTGGCAGTCTCCATCCACAGCTCTTGAGTCCCCAAGGGAAGCCGAGAGGTGTCCCAGCACTGAGTCCCTTCAGCTAAGCCCTTACCCAGCACTGCCCCACTCGGACCTGAGTGATTTTTGAGAAAAGAGGGCTGCCTGCTTCTACATACTGTTTTTAAGTTCCTTGCAAAGCTGAAGGCAGGACTGAAGTACATAAAATTCTCTCTGAGGTTTATTTCAAGTCCAGGTAAACAAAATTACTTCACTGTGTGGGTGTGCTCTTACTGGGATCTGCAGAATTTCACAATTTAAAATTTTTATAAAAGATAGATATATTTTCTGGATTTTGAAATTGACAATGTCATAATTTGAATGATGACCAGTAGGAACCTAATGGAATTCAACAAGGTCAAGTGTAGGGTCCTGCACCTAGGGAGGGATAACCTGATGCTCTGGTACAGGTTACGTGTTGACTTGCTGGAAAGCAGCTCTGCAGAGAGGGACCTGGGAGTCCTGGTAGACAAGTTGACCATGAGCCAGCAATGTGACGTCTTGGCCAAGAAGGCCAATGGTATCCTGGGGTGTATTAAAAACAGGGTGGCCAGTGGGTCAAGAGAGGTCATCCTCCCCCTCTACTCTGCCCTGGTGATGCCACATCTGGAGTACTGTGTCCAGTTCTGGGCTCCCCAGCTCAAGAAAGACAAGAAACTACTGGAGACAGTCCAGTGGAGGGATACAAAGATGATCACAGGAATGGACCACTGCTCTTATGAGGAAAGGCTGAGACACCTGGGTCTGTTTAGCCTGGAGAAGAGAAGACTGAGAGGGGATCTCATCAATACTTATAAATATCTAAAGGGTGGGTGTCAAGAGGATGGGGCCTGACTCTTTTCAAGGGGCAACAGGCACAAACTGGAACACAGGAAATTGCATCTGAACATGAGGAAAAAATTATTTCGTTTGAGGGTGGCAGAGCACTGGAACAGTGGAACTGGAACAGAACCTGCTCTAGGTGAACCTGCCTTGGCAGGGGGGTTGGACTAGATGATCTCTGAAGGTCCCTCCTAACCCCTATGATTCTATGATGGCTACATATATATATATATGGAACTGAATATACAAGCAGCCATGAACAATATGAGAGTATAAATGTTAAATAAACTCTTACAATCCCCAATTTCACAGTACATTTTTTTCAACAAACATTTCATAGACTCATAGAATGGTTTAGGTTGGAAGATGAAAATCATCTAGTTCCAACACCCCTGCCATAGGCAGGGACACCTTCCACTAGACCAGGTTGCTCAAAGCTCCATCCAGCCCGGCCTGAAACACCCCCAGGGATGGGTCCTCCACAGCTTCCCTGGGCAATTTGTTCCAGTGCGTCACCACCTTCATAGTGAAAAATTCTTTCCTAATATCTAATCTAAATCTACCCTCTTTCAGTTTAAAGCCATTGCTCCTCATCCTATCACTAACTGCCCTTGTAAAAAGTCCCTCCCCAGCTTTCCTGTAGGCCCCCTTTAGGTACTGGAAGGCCACTGTAAGGTCTCCCCAGAGCCTTCTCTTCTCCAGGCTGAACAACCCCAACTGTCTCAGCCTATCATTTCATCCTTCCTCAATTCATAAAAAATAAATAAAAAAAAAATCCTTGCATTTTATAATATAAAATCCGAAAGATGATATCTCACTGAAAAAAAAACTCAAAAAAAGACACCAAAATGTAAATGCTCTACTTAATTTAAACTATCAGAAGCCATATTCTTTCAGCTGCTGACAAGCCTCTGCAGACACTGTGAGGGGAGGTGAGAAGGGATTAAGCACTAAAAGAAAGTGAGATGCCAAAAGAAACATACAGCTTGTGTGGGGATTGGGGACCCTTTTCTCAGTAATGTGATCATAAATTTTATCCTAAGTGTATATAGTGAGCAGAAAGTCAAGGATTTAATATTGCTGGCAGTACGCCAGCAGCACGTTGGGAAGGTTTTATATGAACTCCCCACACACCACTCTGCTGGTGCACCTCAAATTGATCTACAGAGCCCCTTGCTACATCCATTCCAGCTCCCCCATGCACAGACCTATTGGCACGTCTTAGAGGAGGCTTATACAACACCTCGCTACTCCAGCCCAAAAGGTCACCAGCAATTCTGCCATACGCACCGTAATTCCGAGTTTCTTCTGAAACTCCCTGCAGCCTCTTTTGCTAAAGCACAGCTCCTTCATGCCAACTCCCAGTAACTTTTTTACTTTTCATCCCTATTGCTTTCACAGCAGCTAATCCTGTTCCTTTCTTGTCAAAGGAAGAACTTTGGAAACCACTCACCCAAGCTGAATTTGAATCAGCAGCCAGCTCTATATCCCGTTTAGAGTCACTTGAACCATTCAGCTTGTGACAACTATTAATCTCAGTCTACCTGGAATTTCCATGAGTTCTCTAGCCAAGATGTTAGTCATTGAAATGAATACTGAACGCATATTATATCTTGGAGTACTGAAATGCTAAAGGGATGAAGGCCATATAAGCAATTTGCAGATCTAAAGGGAATGTTAGCTAATGTGAGTATGAAAGCTGAATAATATGATATGTTCTGTCAAAGCTGAGCTTGGAAGTTGCCTTGTTACTTTAGGGATGCATTCTGAATGTTTCCTTAACCATTTACATCATTTACATCAAAGTGCCAGATTCAGGCACTTAAAGACTGACAAAGACCTTACCCTGCAGTTAGTTCCAATGACTTCAGGAGAGGCACAGATCATGTTTTGGGTTTCTGAACCATGGTGAATTCTACTGTCTGCTCAGTGAAACACAAGATACAGCCTAAAAAGGGCAGGAATTTCCAGAGTAAATAATTTGCAGCCAGTAACATGGTCCTCCCTGTTGTGAGGACTAATGTTTTTTGTTGGAAACCCATCAGACATCATCCGTTTAGGCATGGAGAGATGGGAGTAGATGTGCTTCCATCAGTGCTGATTTCTAGGTCACACAGGTTAAGGTGCAGCCTAATTACATAGGGGATTGTCTTGCCAACGATGGCTGGGCCAGAGCAGCTTGGAGTCATCAAAGCCAGCTCCCTGCCTTAGGACATAGTTTCCAGCTGTGGGGTCACTGTGGTGGTTGTGTTTATCAAAGCTGAACAGAATGAGTCTAGGCAGAAATTACAGTATTTGAAGTGAAAGTCCTGCTGAGTGATGTTGTTTTGTTATAAGGAATGCTCAAACTTTTTATTTGGGAAGTGAAGGAAACACTTTCTGAGTTTGAGAGTAACAATATAAGAAAATAGAAAAGGAGAAAAACACTTGCCATGAGAACGTAAAGATTTTCCAAAAGAAAAGACATCAGTAATTTTTTTCCCAGTCCACATCCAAAAAAAGGTTTGTTTCAGTATTTTAGCTTGGAAATAGCATATAATTAAATTATAAAACTATACACCTTCTTTATAATGCTTTCATATGAAGTTTTAATAACAAGTCCATTCTTCCTGCCTTTCTTTGCCAGTAAAGCCTGTCTTTGGCCAATGCATGTCTTATTATTACAAAAAAAGCAATTAGCTAATTAGATGGGAGTGCTGATCTCAAGTGTCACTGAGAGGGGAGTGGGAAACAAACTTCCTTCTTACGAGCAAGCAATCTAGTTTTCACAAAGGCTGAACACTAAAGTTTTATCTGGAGGCAGCAGAATCTAGCCTCCGCTCACTAGCAGTTTTTGCCACCTGGATGTCCATTTTCCAGTCATCTACTCTTCACTCAGCCCCTTTCAAAATCATTTCTTAGTTCCATGGAGCACTGGTCCCAGAAACATGAACCTTGTTATTTGTCCTCAGGAGATGGCTCATCTACTTCTTTAGGCATCAAACGGTGGACACAGATTCTGCATGAATCAAACACGTTCCCAAAGCTTCTTATAATTATACAATACACATCTGGTGTTCGCATTTGTGCATGCATGTATATGCCAGTGTATATAATGTGTGTGTACCTCTAACCACAGGAAAGCAATGCCCTTCAATGAACAATACCAGAACAATGCAAGACTTTTGTCACCTTCCTTATTAGATGGAGATTCTCCTTTAACTCACCGTCTAAATTGAATTAGTTCTTTCAGAGCTAGGTTCACACTGCCAGTGTCTACACGGTGCTTAGGTTGTGTTCACAAACTTAATACAATATATAATGATGCACAAACTTATGATTATTTTGTTCACCATGGCAAAGCCGCTACTGGAAGATGCCCCTAGGAATGCAAATGAAAACTGGAAAGCCTCCTAGAAAAGGAAGCAAAGAAGAATACTGAAAACACCTAAGAAAGCTGAATAGACTCAACGGAATTACCTAAAGTGAAATCTTTGCATGGTGCAAGTAGCCCCCCACAAATTGAGTACAGTATCTGTAATCAGCACACTCGTAGACCTTGCTGAACTACATCTTTTCTACCACACAGCTGGTTCTGTGTTAGAAGAGAAATGCCACCCACAGAATTCTAACATCCTTTCAGCCGTAAATGTTCTTTCTGGGTCTCCTCAGTCAAACACTGACTGACTGAACCTGGTTATCTCACAAGATCTGATGAAGGTATGCTGCAAGACAGTACTGCTTAAGAAAAAATGTTCTTGATCCTGTTACAAATGCTTCCAAGGTTGTGAGTTTTCCCAAAAGAGAAACTGTCTTTACAGTAACTATTGTAAAAAATCCTGACACTCAAGGTTTTTATATTGTGTCTTATTCCACAGTATCATTCAATCTCTTTAAAATTCCCCACTTGCCTGCTTGCAATCTATTTTGCAGCCAGCTCTGTGAAAGCACTGTCACTTTCTCTTCTGCCTTTCTCCTTAAGGTTGCTAGTAACTCCTACTATGAAGGAGGTATGTGAAAATTAACCTATGTATACATCTTTCTGTGATACAATTGTCAGCAGGCACTACCTTAATACACAAGATTTCTCATTTACATAAAGCAAACACAGTGAGATCAAAGGGACCTGGGTCTTTTTAGTCTGGAGAAAAGAAGACTCAGGGGGGGATCTTATCAATGTTTATAAATACTTAAAGGGAGGGTGCCAGGGGGATGGGAACAGGCTTTTTTCAGTGGTGCCCAGAGATAGGACAAGAGGGAACGGGCACAAACTTGAATATAGGAAGTTCCATCTTAACATGAGGAGGAACTTCTTTACTTTGAGGGTGGCAGAGCACTGGAACAGGCTGCCCAGAAAGGTGGTGGAGTCTCCCACTCTGGAGACATTCAAAACCCGCCTGGATGCCATCCTGCACAACCTGCTCTAGGTGACCCTGTTCTGGCAGGACGGTTGGACTAGATGATCTCCAGAGGTCCCTTCCAACCCTGATCATTCTGTGATTCTGTGAAATATCCATGCTCATTTCTCCTCACACACCATACTAATTCAGTCNAAAAAAAAAAAAAAGAAAGAAAAAGCAATACTAAATTTGATAAAGTGGTGTGGTGTATGTCAAGTGTAGACTGGGAACAAACCTTTTGTAAGCTCCATCCTCAGACTTGAAAAGTGCTGTGCCATACCGCTCCAAAAAAGCAGCACCAATGAATCATACCAGTTCAGAAGGATCCTTACAAAATGATGTAATTCTTCATTCCAGTGACATTATTGATTACCTTTAAGAAGACGCTTAGCAGGATAAATTACTTGTTGTTATCTGCAAACTAGACTTCTCAAATTCTTGTGTGCCAAATAAATACTCTTAGATTTGTTGGTTATTTTATGATCAATATACATAGCCTCATAATAGCAGAAGATTAGTTCATCAATAGGAATTGACCAGTGCATAATCCCAAAATTGCAGTTATGCAGATTAAAAGCAGCTACATTGCATGCATGTGCATGGGTGCATGGGTGGGTGGGTGGGTGGGTGGGTAGGTAGGTGTGTATTGGTTTAGGCAGACTCCCTCCTGCATGTGCCTGATCATGAAATTCGAAATTCTTCATTCCAGTGCAGACCAAATCTAAGATTACTAAACCTGGTAGAACAGAGGAAATCAAAGTCTGTTATGGCACAGACAAGCTTTGAAACTACGTCATATTTTCTGGATCTCTACCGCACTGAAAAACCAAACATATGACAATGGAATTTTCTTGGGAACTTTCCCCATTCTTTTAATGTCTAGGTTCCAAAAACCCTGCCTTGGAAAGCATCATCTTTCACACAGGGTGTATGTGTTGCTATGTGGAGTATAGGGAGAGGAAAAGGAAAGGAGAGAAGCAGTGTAAAGAAGAGGAACTGTTTCCCAGAGAAGACTGTAAATATTACCTGTGAACCCCTCTGTGCACCACTGGCTTGGATAATTGGCAGTGTGACTGCTTTAGAGTTTTACATGAACATGGCATGTGAATGACAGACAGAGAGAACGAGCCATCCCTAGAAAACGAACATTATGCAGGCTTTTCCTTTTTATGAGCAATTCATTACATACACCTTTCAATTAGCTATCAACTTTAAACTTTTGCATCCTGTTTTAAACAGAATGAACAACCCTTCTAACTGTATGTGAAAAACTAGAACCCCCTTATTAAATGCAGGATAATCTGAACATCCGTAAATATTGTGGATGATTACCATGTTTTCCATAAACCATAAAACAACCAGCAAAAAAATTATCCAACTTACTGGTTCAAGAACCATGAAAAGCAGGATTTAGATCTGAGTTCTTATTTCTAGTTTGTCTCAGTAATTTTATTCACTTAAGCCTATCACAATGGATAGAGAAACCTTATGGAAGAAAAGGTTTGAAATATGTCTGGAGCTTGTTTCTTCTGCTTCAACACTCTGCACTGGGGGCCCAGGAACAGATGCCAAGTGTGACAAGGAAAAAAGGAAGCAGAAAAACTTTTAGAACATTTTCAACACTCATAATATATCAGGATGGAGTCGTAGCTGAGATTGAGTTGTAAATGAAAGTTTAAGATAGTTCAGCTTTGAGCATTAGTAAGCTGGAAAAGAAAGTTCAGGTTGATGCAGGAATTCGTAGGAGTCTCATTTCAAAGGTTCAAGGGAGGCATCTCATTATGCCCAAATCAGTGTATTTCCAGATGAGATCTCTGAAGTAAAACATTCAAAGCACCTAAGGACTTTCTGAAAAATGTACCTCTTGTGACCTCAATTTCCAGTTCCCTCTAAATACAGGACTATAATCTAGGAAATGCTTAAATTCAGGAGCAAAGTTAATTATCTGCCATTTTCTACCCTATTATTTACTACTATGTACATGAAATGTGCTGAAAACGTTTTTTCAGGAAAAAAAGAGTTTCACTAAATAAAGCCCCACACAGAGGTCATCCTCCCAACATGGAAACCATTTCAGTGCCAACTTTGCAAAACTCAGAAGTTGGTAGTGTCTTCATTCTGACCAGTCAATCAAGACTCAGAAGAATTTGTTTTTCTGAAGTTGTTCAATAATGGAACACCCATCGGCAGAGATATGGCTGCTCAAATGACTCACATCTGAGGTGAATGCCCTAACCACCCATGCCATACCCTTGACTCAGTGTCTAGTCAAATCTTTTCTAGAGAGTGGAATACCTCCAAAAGAAGGAATTATTTATTTTTACCTTATTTGAGGACAGTCACCTAGGAAATTATATTCCCCTGTTCCCGCTCTCCGCGTTGATCCAATTTGATCAACAAGCAAGTGAATTGGTTTTCTTTTCTCACTGCTGCTAACCTGCCTGTTTTTTTCCCCCGGTTCAGCAAGCAAACCAAGAAGTCAATTATTTGCACAGCCCCATGTGAAGTTTTTCACACCAGGAATAGCGCTCCCATTTCACTGTCTTACTTGTCCTCACAGTTCTTCCTTTTGGGAATCAGATTATGGCTTCATAAAACTGTAGGATGCTACTGAAATGGCTTAAATACAGTAACTATTAAAACAAGTTGGAACACTAATTGAATTGCCTCTTCTAAGGGATTTTTCCATTAAGAAAGGTAAAAGGTACAGTCTCCTTCTTATAGCTGTGTCTGTCAATGTATACACAACGTGCTTTTAGCCAAATTCAGTAGTCTCTCTTACTGTACGTGTAATTGTTGGTCTTGTAATTCATGTTTCTGGGCATGCGTAAAAGGTTTTTATGAAGTGCTGAACAGTTTCAGTATCTGTACTTCTCACTCTCCAAAACTAGGAGTGAACAACAGGTCTCTATTTGCCAAATATTATTCACCTTACTGCAATGGGCAGCCACCAGCTGGAGCAACCCCCATCAGACCAGACATTGTCACTCCAGCTTTTCCCAGAGCTGGTTCCCATGAGCCCTCAAGTACAACAGAACCCACTGACCTGTGAGGACACCCGATGTGTCCAGCCTTGGTCACCTCCTCCCAGACTGCCACTGAGTGCTCTCAGCCCAATGCTATGCAGTGCCCACAAGCCTGAACCAATTTGTGGCTCTTCTGGGTGGTTCTGAGTACGTCTGTCTCCTCTCCACTGCTCTTGAGAGTCCTCTCTGCAGGAGCAGAAGCCCATGGAAGGCCCCAGAAGCCATTAATCCTTGCCATTTAGGGGCAGAGGAGGTGGATTGCCAGGATTATGTTCTGCCTTTTCTGCATATGTTAATCAAGCTCCGAGCAAGTACTGAGAGCAACTGCATTAAACCACTGAGAACAATAATGAATTCCTAAAAATAACATTTCTTTTTGCATTGGGGGAAGAAACCTGCAAAAAGGTAAACACTGAAGTTAACTGGCAGAATCCTTCAGTCTCCCCAAAAGCTAAGTAAAATGCAGATTTCTGCAAAACAGGAGGGGAAAAGTTAAATGCCCGTACCACCTTGACTCAACCGTCTTCTTCCCGTTCAGCAATTCATGCATACTGTGCAGGCTTGCCCTTGGGCCTTGAACTTACAGAATAGCAATCAGCTCCACCAGCCCTACACTAAAAAACCAGGAAAGAAATCACACCTGACAAATGCTAGAGCCCTTTCACCTCTTTTCGCAGCCTTTCACATATACGTATGTGATGCCAGCTAACGTGAACCTCTCTCTTGCTCATCAGGAAAAGCCAGGGTAGCTGCAGCAGTAGTCCTTGCAGCAAGGAGACCTCCATGTCCCAGTATTCATATGGAACTGAAATCAAAGGACATGCTTTTTTTTCCTCTGATCACAGAAATGGCTATCAGCAGGAGCTCACGCCCCCTCCTAGCAGAGGTCCAGAATTCCCCATAATAAAGCACAGCCTGCCCAGGAGGCTCCGGCTGCGGCAAGGAGAATGTCTACACCTGGTACAATGAACAGAGATAATTCCTGTTGGCTGTTACTGCCTGCTCCAAGGAAGCAAGTTAAAGCTGCCTGGACATACACATTACAGCTGTATTTCTGACATTCAATGGATCGAGACAAAACACTGAACTCTTTGCCTCCCTATTTTCAGAAGTTTTACCAAATTCACTGTCCTGGATGGTCTCAGGATGCCACTGGGTCACCTTAGCAGTGTGTAAACAAGCAGTTCTGTCACCGAGGCCCTCAGCAAGAGAACTCTCCTGCTGCTTTGAGCCCATAAAGCTTGCTTATTCACCTCATGGCTGTTAGAAAAAGGAATCCCTTTTCCCTCTGCATGTCTCAGGTACAGACGCAGTCAAGTGGCTGTGACTACAACTCGCTGTATGGGATTGTTTACCACATCAGCGGGTGCTAATATGCAGATGGGAATTAAAGCCCTCATAACCTCACTACTCATTCCCCATTAATCTGTGCTGGTATTTGAGTTCATGTCTTCATGATTAGGGGTGATTTATGCAACTTTTTTTAATTTGAAGGCTTATCATAGAAAGACTGACCAAACCAAATGCACATTTCTAAGCTTTCTCTAAATGCACGTTTTGCAAATATTGACTTTAATTTATAGCAGAATTCTCTTCACTCTTGCTCAAAAACATTTAAATTGTGCACATCATGGACCTCTAACTGTCTCATCTTATTACTGCCTTTGTTGTCCTTAATTTTTCTACCATTTGTTATTTATTTATTGCATCTTGCCAGATGCTAACAGGCAAACTTTTCAGAACAAAGGCTGTGCCTTCTTGGGTGCCTCTATGTAGCCTACTGCAATCAGAGCCTTCAGGTACTGCTACAGCGTGGCCAGTAGTCTGGAGTGTTTTCAGCACGGGAGATCAAACGCCCGACATTCCTGGCTCCTGGCTGCGCATCCTGGGGAGCGCAGCACGCAGGTTTCCAGTTCAGTTCTGTGTTCAGTTGCAAGCGAAGTGGTTTTGGTCCACACCCAGAATGGTTCAAAACTTAGTTCCATAACCATAAAGCAGTCATGCAGTGTTAACGAGAAAATAATATTTTAAAAAGGAAAACCTCATGTGACAAATTTCTGTGAGGCAAGTCCCTGGTAAGGGATGCCTGTCTTTAGTCACACTGCTATTCTGAACCAATAATCAGAGATGTCCGATTTTCCTTGGTCCTGTGTGGGTTCAGCAAAGGCTGCAGGCTAACAGTTCAAGTTCATTCCATTTTCAGAAAAAATAACAGTATCAGCCATCTGAATCTTGGATTCAGTGGGACTGCTTTCGGTGCTCTATCCACTGCACTACAGAGTCACAAAACCTGTTTTGGAGAATACAGAAGAGTAGAACAAATGTAAGAGAAAGATTTTGTGTGAAACTGTTTCTATTCCACAAAACTTTGTTTTGTTTTGGTTTCAGTCTCAAAAGCTAATTCATGTAGAGATGGCAATGACTATTCTGACCAGCGAACTCACGCAGTCTGCCTCTGTCACTGCACGCACTTACAACTCCGCACCACGGAGGTCGCCTCTTTCCCTTAGGGAACTGGGAACACACATTGTTTAGAAAGCGATAGAGGGGAAGCTCCTACCCACGGTGCACTGAAGCATAACGAACGAAATCTCATTAGCCACATCTGTCTTCAGGACAGCTCCAATAGTAGGAGGAGGTTTCACACAGTATCAGCCTTCTTCATCTGGGTATTGGAGTAAAATCAGCAGGACCATCTCTCCCCTAAGCAAATTCAGATGTCTTAGACAAAACAATTGCTTGTACATGTCCCCCTCTATCCCTGCCTGGCACCCCTACCCTGCAGACAAGGACAGAATTAATTTTCCATTCCCCATTCACAGCAAATAAAGAATACAATGTTCGCTCTGCATCATTTTCATCTTTCATCTTAATTATCACTGCGAAGACTACAGAAATCATTATCTTTATGATGATGAACGTCCAATTAGCATTTCCCATATAAATTTCAGATCATGAAGGAGGCTGTAATGGATAATGCAAATTCCTAATGGTCTTTTTTTTTTCCTAGCTGAAAAATTGAGGTGCTTAACAAAATGAAATTTAATCTGAGCCATTTTGAAACAAGTCAAGAACTTTAATTACTTGACAAGGAGGGGGGGAAAGAAGAGACTGAAACTAAATCTTAAAAACAGGCATGTTTTAAAAGACCTTGCTTTTCCAGCCCATTGCTCAAACTTTCTCCTCCAGATAGCTAAACACTTGTCTGGTTGTGCTCAATAAGTTTTAAACTATTGTGAAAGCTGGTAGAAGCAATTTCTTTCATTAGTTATACTATTTCATAAATCAAAAATTTAATCCAAGTAAACATTCTGTTGTCCCTAATATAGCATTTTAATTGATTCCCATCCACAGTACTCATATGTAGAGTGAAAGTGCCAATAATTACATCATTGCCATTGCAAGGCAGTAATAGATACAACACATCCCTGGTGCTGGTCAAGGTGCAGAGGTGTGTGTAGAGAGATGCCATTTGGATTCATTCCCCCCGCATAGTTTTGATTTTGGGGAAAATTAATTCAGTGGGCAATTTTAGAAACATCTCAAGTATTATTTGCACATAGGAGTTGCAATTACAAATGAGTCATGGGGTCCTTATAGTCTACTTTGTCATCTCTGATTATAAATGGTAACTGTTTCCTCAAGCCAGGAAAAAAAACAGAATTTTGCCGATGTCTTTCTCTCTAAGTCTGTAGATAATTGTAGTAACACGAAGGAAAACTACACCTGATCCAAAAAAGAAGTAGGAACCAGCTGTCTAGTCCTTTTTGCCTCTTTCTCCCCTCTTTCCCTCTTTTTTTTTCCAGAAAAATTGTACCCCTTCTTCTAGCCCGTGTGACCTGCAAGTAGCTCTTCACACTTTCCAGGAGGTTACCCTATGGCACGAGTGGACACACACACACACAAACACACATACTCTCTCTCTTCTTCCCCCCTTCCTCTTCTCCCTCCACTTTCCTATCCTTCACAAATAGGTTCCAGGATACATTTTTCAGGTTCAATATCTTGTTGACAAGATATGCAAGCAAAGGTGCTGCGTTGGATCTCGAGTGGACCAAAAAGAATCAAAAAGAATCAAAAAGAATTTGGCAGCCTCGCGATGATCTCCTTCAGAAAATGACACCATTTCAGTGAGGAGCCAGAGTACAATGCACCCCTTGGAGGTAGTGCCTTACAGCATAAACTTTCCATTTTATAGCAAAATGCTCTGTTAATTACCAAGCAAATTGTTTCTCTAGGAAGGTATTCTCTCCTGAGAGGAAGCTGTGTGGTTATATGTAATGTGACTTTCTTTAGTCTTTTCAACTTTTAATCTACTCAGGACATGAAACAGACCTCTAACTTTGACACTGACTTGAAGCAATTGCAGAAATTTTTACTTGGCTTTGATACTGGTACAGGCTGTTTGTCCCAAATCTTCTTGTTGCCTGTAACAATTTTTTTCTGGAGATTTATAATTTATAATTCATTTTAGGCCTTTTAATTCCATTAAGTGAATGATTCTGAGTGACATTTGAGTGTTGTTTTATTACTGTATATAGTATGATATAGATCTAAGCTTAATTTTAGCATATGCGATAGATGCATAACATTGAATTGCAAAAACCTAATAAGCCCTGGCTACTGTAACTTCAGACTGTGTGTTTATTATTCGTATAAATGTCTAATCCATTTCTGAATCCTCCTTTAAGCTTCATCTCAATCATGTCTAATGGTACCAACAGTTATTATTCATCTTAAAAAGCATTTCTTCCCCCCTATTTGCATAATAATTCTCACTGGTTTCCATTTGTTTTTCTTCATGAGAAAAAAGCAGGGAGGATTATCTGACTGACTGTCTTCTGCTTTCATTATTTTATAAAATTCTTTTCCTTTTCTTTTCTGTAAGTGTTGAAGAGGCCACATGTCTCCTTAGAGAGGAGATTTTTGTGCTTCTAATATTTTTTTTATACCTTTTTCCCCATGCTTTGTATATGCATTTGGATGTTGAGAAGTAGAGTCCATCTTTTAGGTGATTATGAATTACCTCCCTCTAGGGTCTCGTCTCCACTACACCATAATTACACAGCACAACTGCATCTTTCCTTCAGGTTATGTATTCCTCACAGGAAGGAGATCTGTGTTTTGGATGCATAGTGACAGGTCTACAAAAGCCTGAACAGCACTTAGGCCAGAAACGTACGTATGATATAATTAACTGAGATCTACAGAAACTAATTGATTGATTGCACACCTTTAAAAACTAGCCATAGGGATTGCAAGCAAAAATAGTGAAGTTCTATATATCATTTTCATTTCTTTTTAGACTGCTTTCTAAGGACACTGTGCAACTTTGCTCTACACTTTTTTGCCCACTGTTCTATTTCAATAAAGTTGACAGAGAAGTAGAGTTATCAAAGGTTTACATTTTGCTAAGTTTCATGAAAATAATTAGTGAGGTAGCTTAAAGAAACCCTATTAGTGCCATTTGAGAGGGTGAAACTGTACTCATTGAACACCAGGGAATGCACATAGGAAAGATGTTATAAATGCCTTAAACACGGGAAAAGAGCCACACAGAAGAAAAACCTTGGCTGAGTAGTGAATTCCCTGGTGTTGACTTAAGAGCTCAGTCGAAACTTTGTTCACATTTTTCACATTTTTTTCACGTTCATTAAATGGTCACTTCACTCCAGTGTTAAATATAGGTTATAATCATACTTTGTCTTTAGTCACTGAAATTAATTAGTTTTCTGCATAAGGCCTCTGTCTCTATGGTAAGGTTTTCTTAACATAAACCAGAAAAACATGCATAGATGGGTATAACAGAAAGGACGTATTTGAGATCTACAAACAAGAAAGAATATATAAGATCAGTTTAGGGTCTGCATATCAAATAATGAAGGAAGAGGGCTTTGTCGGTCTATAATTCTAAATGATGTTCTCTTAAAAGCCCATCAGAATATATGAGAAGTTGGGACAGTTTTACTACCCGAAGAGATAAATAACCATACAGTCAAAGTTCCTGATGGAAAGCGCAGAAGAAAATTGATGGATGGGCAGCTGCAGCACAGTAGCTGATTTTTCGAGCTAAACTCATTAAGAAACCTTAATAGTGATTGGCAAGTTCTTTCAAACATAAAGGCAAATAGGTGAACAGAAGTCTGCTTAAGAAGCTGTCATGTCATTGATTAGGAGTGAAAGCCATGTCTAATATATTTTCTAGTAAATCTGCTTGTTGAGTAAACAAATTTAGCTATTTCACACAGAAAAACTAAGTATGCTCCAATGAAGCCAGGTGTTACCTGGAACATTCCACATTCTCAGCCTAAGCAGCCCTAGGCACCACCTGTGTNAAAAAAAATATGGACTGTGCAGCCTAATGCTTAGAACTAAGAGAAGGAGCTAAGAATCCTTGGCTCCATTTATATCTCTGTCCCCAGTCTTCTTGCTTGACATATTGCTGTTCAAGCTTGTCCCCCTGTGAAAAGCAGCCTTACTGATAAAGACATGCCTGTATTTTGATGGGAAGTTACAAGATTTA
This sequence comes from Anarhynchus alexandrinus, assembly GCA_008711295.1. NCBI lineage: Eukaryota > Metazoa > Chordata > Aves > Charadriiformes > Charadriidae > Anarhynchus > Anarhynchus alexandrinus. The sequence continues at coordinate 5,183,296 of VUYV01000049.1, read as the reverse complement.
ACCAGTCAGAGCCTGTTTCTATGCAACTGAAGCTAAGGGAAATTCATTACCAACTTTAGCGGATGCGGGAACAGAACATTAAGTATTTTAAAGTCCTTTCATCCAAAATTTGTAAGTATACATAAGTATAAAGCAGACCAGAGCGAAAGCTGTTTTGCCAAGCACATGGGTTCAGCACCATATTCAGGATGCAGATGCTTGAAGAAAAGTTTTCAATGGCCTTATAAGCCATTTGTTCGCATAAGCCATATTTTAATCACGGAAAGTTGTTGGCCTACTGACAAATATTTTGCCGCTTTTTTTCCCGTCAGAATAATATTCTTAAAAATAACAAAATACTTTTTTTCAGTAACACTTTGCACCTTCCCTGGGCAACTCTGTGCCATTCACTCATTCATATTTGCATAAGAAACAAATAAAATTTTATAGTGGAAACAGGGAAGATAGTATAAACCTGGAAAATTAATGACAGGGAAAATGTAAGAAGTCTAGTTCTTAACAACTGTATGATAATTTTGAAATAAGATGGTTCTGAAGAAATTCTCTTCCTAACCCCATCAGCTAGCGGTTGACTTGTGTGTAAGGATTGTAGATAGCTTTTAATTTTTATGTTCTGTTGAATGCACCTCTGGATATTCTCGTTATCCATATTTTAATTGTGCTAAATTGTTGGCCCACTGACAAACATCTTGCTGCTTTATTCCCATCAGAATAATAGAGTCCAATGAGTTAGATTTATTTAACAGTTTTCTCTCTGATGGAGTGCCAATAGAATTTACACATTTTGGAAACTATGTTTTTATAGGAATGCAACATGCTGACTGTTTAACAACACTTAGCAATAACCTATAACAGAAAATGGTGTCTACTGTGTCAGTGTAGGAGGGCATGCACATTAGCAGATGGTAATTAGATCATCTTCCAGTAATTTGATAATTAAGATACAGTGTTTGATGAAAGGGACTTACACTACAGTTTGGAGAAAGAATTTCTGTCCTGTGAAAAGCACCATGAGCTCTTTAATGAATGCAAGCAGTCTGCTCTTTCATTTTATATTTCATCTGAAAGCTCATACCTCTCACAGACCCCTCACTCTTCACTTCCCCACATAAATCACATGTTTCTGAGGCACAAGATCAGCCCAGTTTTCTGAAATTCTTGCCAGATGTCATTTTACTTTGTCACTCAAGAGCATAAACAATCTGGTGTAAGCCAGGCAGACGTTTTTTTCTTTCTGTTCCACAAAAATCATGTATTGTAGAAATATCCTTGTTTCACAAAATTATATCAATGAAAACCTATTCCATTTAACATGAAAAAAAATGTTCATTTTCTAAAGCAACTTCTAATAATACTATCAATTTTTTAAAAACCTGTTGCCTGTAACTTAGCCGTCATGAGGCAGGTGGTGGAATCTCAACCAGAATATTTTTGCTTCTAGGAAATCCCTCTTTCTAAACCTGCAATTTTCTACAAGAAATACCAGACAAATTTTCATGCATAAAATCTAAGTAAAATATTTTGTGCGTGTCAGCCTGAATCTGAATATTGTATCCTCATGTTCATGTTGTTTAAAATTATTTGGGAAGGATTCCTCTCTAACAGTCCAGAGCTAGAAATATATACGACCACGTTTCAGGAAACGTATCAATGTTTGGAGCAGAGTTCTGTAGTTGTCTCTAGTAAACTAGAGCTGGATACTGATGAATGAATATAACTTCAGTCATATGAGAGAAATGGAAAGGTACAGCGGCNATAAGTCTCTTTTTCCTCCTCTACCTCTCTCTCTGAAGAGGGGTAGAGGGGAGCATCTGTCGGTCCCATCTGGGGTCCCCTAGGTCCCCAGTAGCCAATTTGGCCTAAACCACGACAGAGAGAAATGGAAAGGTACAGCGGCATTATAAATTGTAGTTGCAGCTCAAGTTAACCATTCATTAATAACTGTAATTTGTTCTCACAATAACTCAATGCCCAGTTGCTACAGATTATGTGGCAAGCTTGGTATTGTATTCCCCTCTGAAACAGGAAGCTCAAAATGTTGTGCAATAGCAAATAGATTATATTTCCTATCATAGCCTTTCAAATCAGTCAAGTCAAGTGGCTGGAACCTGATATTTCAATATTAACCGAACACCAATAAGACTACAGACAAGTCATCAACAGGAGTAACAGGCTGGCAGCCTTCCCTGCAGAATGAAATATCATGCAGGCAACAAAGCCAATGATCCATTGCTTCTTGCTTTGGATTGGCAGCTTTGGCGTCTCCTTCAGTGAATCCAGGAATGAGTTTGATCCTTTCCCCATTAGACCTTTTGCCCATTAAACCCATCTTAGCCCATATGAAAAATTTCTAATAACAGAGCTCAGCAACACTGGTAAATTGATAGCTGTTAAGTGCTTGGTGGACTATGTTTGTTTTAAGACTTGTCCAGAGCTGTAAAATCACTTCCTAGAAAAAATGATAATTTCAATAATAATGACAACAACAATAATAATATCCACCTTTATATAGTTTTAATCTGTAGAAATCAGGGTACTTTACAGCAAAAAATAGTAGTTTGATAGCTGTTATTTTGTGTTTTGTAACAATCATCCCAATGTACCTGCTGAGACAGACTTTTTTCTTAAAGGCAAAACAACTGAATTCTAGATGCAAATATTTATTCCATAAATAATATGCCTAAATAATACCACCGCTGTAGTATAGGGAGAGATCAGAAAATATGAAAAGTGGAAAACTTAAAACCCAGTCGACCAAGCAGAATTTTAACTCAGAATATGGTTGTTAAGTGAGGCTGGTTAAGCATGACCTAGTTTTATTCTTTTTTTATATTCAATCTGTTTTGCTGAGTTGATTTTTTTGCCAAAGAGAAGAACCAGCGATGTGAAATCATATCAAGGAAGAATAGTTTTGTGGTTTTGCCAAACCCAGGAATTTCAAGATAGTTCACAAGGAAGTTTAATTTCACTACAAGGTCAAAGCAGTAAAAATTCTGGAAGACAAATTGCTCTTCTTCTTACCCCTTACAGCTGTAACTGTGGGAAAGCTCTTATTTTGCTGGTCTATATCAGCTATGCTTCCTGGCTTTCAAATCCCTTCAAAAAGCACCGAAACTCCATTGAAATTCATCTAGACTTTAGAAGTATATCCAAATTGAATCTTCTTCCTCTCTTTCTTCCGTCTTCTTTTCTATCTTCACTAACCATCATGTAAAATACTTGGTTCAACCGTAATCCTAATCAATAAACAATTAATGAACTTTTAGATATGTATATGTTTCTCACAAAGCTCTGATTGTAAATGGAAACTGGAATTTCTGCCCTAGCAGACCTTATGTTACCACTGGGTAAAACGTTATCACATGCATTAAAATCTGGTATAGGTCACAAAGGCTTGGCCATTCCCATTAATATGAGTACTTCCCAAGGGTTCTAAGAAAATCTTGAAAATATGCCATCCTGAACAGTATCCAGAAGGGTACAAACTTTTCAGAAAATTTATTGCAACCTGTGAAGAAAAACTTGCCCTGCATATGATTAGCACAGAGTTCTCAAAATTGTTCTCCTTAGGTGAGCAGTGAGAAAGACAGGTTTCTCTTTCTCTCATTACTGTCAGCTTCAGTTCTGATAAATCACAGACCTTCAGTGTGTTACTGACATGGAAACCTATAACTAATACTGTTCAACTTATCTTTCTTAACATATTACACTATTTGCAACGTCCTTGTTCAGTTCAGGAACTTTAAGAAAAGTGATAGAAATATCTCCAGAGCAGTCCCAATATTAAATCATGTTCAGACCCACTTTTTACATGGTTCAGATTCTGGTTTTCTGGACACCCACCGAAAATGCAGTTTTTGTTTCTGAATCATATCCATCACTAGAGCTTTTTATCACTGACATTTTATCTGCACATCTTTCAGGATGCTTCAAGAGGGGAATAAGTTATTGCATGTGGATTCTGTCTAATTTGTTATCATTTGCTACATCCAAATCTATTCCTGGCTTATTTGTCATCACCTTTAGTTACTGTCCACGGCCATAATGTTTTGCAGCCCTAGAGGGATCAGCTGGAATATAAATGTGGTGCTGCTACACCCTCATTTCTATTAGATAACATGCACATGATTGTTCTCTACCAATAAGCAACCTGCTGTGTCCACAAATTTGCCATGCTTCAGTCTGCTAAAACTTTATTGGGCACAGTATGGAAACTCAATTAATACTGGGAATTACATTGCCTAATGTCACCCAAGTTGTATCCAATTATTTTTTCTTAATATCTTTTTTTCAATCCCAGGCTAACCTAAGAGAGCAGGGCCAGTGCCCTTCCTGTTCTAACAGCCCTTTGGTGGGAGGGCAGGGAGCCGCTGGAGAGTCTCAGCACAGAAGCCACTGGCCTGGCCATAGCTGTAACCCTTTCACTTTTTCCCACAGCAGCTCTGTTGCTGTCATGGAAACTAATGAATATTGAAATTTGGCTGTTCAATAGATTTTGCTGCACAGCGGCCCCATTCAAATCACGCCTCTTTATGTCTCTAATTGGTTTTTATGTCGGGGTTTTTTATTTTTCCTAGGCTCTGGGTACCTGATCTCACAAACAGAAAATGCCATCGTGCTAAGGAAAAGCACCCTAGGCAGCATCTGCCCTTCACTTTCTAACTATAGAATATGGTATACTGAAGAAGACCTCAAAATCCAAACACAACCTCCCCCCAACCTTACCCTCCTTCAAAGCTTGACAGACTAGATCATCTTAACACAATTCTATTCAGAAATCTGTGCAGGTCATTAAAGAGTAAACGCAGTACTGCCATCACCTCTGACTTGATGGGATGGTTAGCAGAGTAGCATTCACCACTAAGCTTTCAACAAAATATCCAAAATTGGTTCATTTCTTCCTGTCTTATACACAGAAATTTCTGCATACTTAGAAAAAAAAAAGTTAAAATGCAAGGAATGAGCAGCATTTTAGTCTCCTTAGAGTATACCACGAATTTCATCTCAGAGAATATCACTGTACTGTAGTCATAGAATCATAGAATTATAGCATGATTTAGGTTGGAAAAGAGCCTTAAGATCATCATCATATAACACATATTCCAGAAAATTACGCTGTGAGCAATTAGCAGAATTTTGAATTGGTTGAAACTACCTTTTTATCATCATTGGAACATAGTGTTTGGGGTAGGTGGTTAGAGAAACTAACAATAACTTTTTCAGACCCACTAACAAAAATGGTGTGATGCTGATTAAGCCCAGCTGAAGACTTGGTTCCATGAAATATGCAGTGCTTCAAGGGAACAAGAGCATTGTTTAAATGCACTGTAGCTATGTTTGTCATATGTATAAGGTCTGAGCTATCTGCAACATGTAGAATTTGTCTTTGATATATATTTGTCACTGATATAAAGCTCTCCCTGATTGTTCCCCTGCCAGCCTGTTATTGGTTTAGCTTTATGCTATTCATTCCTTACCAGGAGCTTATTGATTTCAGCAGCAGCTGAAAGTGCAAGGCTCTTCTCAGGCCCTTTGATTGAGAGCTGGTGTCTGTTAATAAAACCCCACAGGAAATGAAAAAGCACCCCAAATGTGTAAAATCTGTGCATTTATTCTGAGATTCTTGATACTTTAAGTAGAATTCTCTGTCTTTTTAGATCTATAAGATGTCACCAAACAGCTCCTTTTTTGTGGTAATTATTTGCTGCATGCCATAAAATGTGCAGTACATCTATTAGCAACTTTGGTCCTGAGATTCTTCCTACCGGGGTTGAGAAATGCAGAATGAAGCCTGTCCTGTTGGCCCTATCCTCTTTCTGAACTCTCAAGTATGGAGAAGTAATTTAGTATCTCTAAAAGCTTGAGCATTATTTATTTCCAACATAAAATAACATGATTATAGGAGCTAACTTTCTGCCAAATCCTTGTCTCATGACTTAAGATACCACTCTGTGTCTTTTTTATGTGATTTATATTTGTGTACACAATTTATATGAAAATGCGTACATGTTAAATACATCCATGCAGCTTCACAGAGGTGCGGTACAAACTTCAACAGAAGTGGGGGTGCTTACTGTTGATGATTCTAAAAACGAACTGAAATTTTCACCCACACCCGTCTGTTTTTAGTACTTCCTAATTCTGATTGGCAGGAAAGACTGCAAAATCTAGTGTTGCATGTGCGCGGCTACCAAACACAAAGCATCCAACAGACGGGCAAATAAACCCCAAAACTCAGACAGCTGCCATTGCAGCTGCTGCTGCAATCATCCGAACAGATGGACTGCAGGTCCATCCATCTGGGACAGGGCGGTGCTGAGCTGTCTTCAGGCACTGTCCCTCCACTTTGGCGCTTGGGCCAGCCTGTCCTACCTCCATCCTTCACGTAAGGACTCTCCTCACCCACTTCCAATTGGTGAAGAAGAAGGAGATAGCAGAGGGAGTGTGAGGTAGCAGTGGCTCAGAGGAGCTTGAGGGCAGGCTTAAATGCCCAGGACGGGGTGCCCGCAAGTTTTCAGGCTGAAAGGCTATGTGCCAAAGTGACATACACTCTAATTTCCCAGTGTGATAGCTTTAGCTGCGATTTCATTTCTAAGAACTGCTGCTCATTCTCCTCCTTACCCTAACATCCCACTGGGCCACTCAGTTACCCTGACATACCTTTTGGGGTGCCTGCACTGTAAACCAGATCAGTAAAACCCACCTGTAAAATAATCCTCTGGGACAGTATCACAAGGCTGCTTATGATGGAGCTCCTGGAAGGCTCCTAAAAGCCCACGTGTAGTGATTCCAGCCAAAGTACCTCTGTTCAGGGCCCTGTACCTGGAAGGTAGGATCAGGAAGAAATAATCAAGCAGCAAGAGCTCCTTCTAAAATTTCTAAGCAAGATTAGAGAGGGTAATTTAGCTGTGAAATTGGTCCAGGAAAATAGTCCCTTGGTTGCCCTCACCTTGGGTTTCTGTACAGAATAAGCTTAGTGCAATTGAAAGGACTTTTTTGGAGCAACACGGATCCTCCGAATGGGGATTTTTTTTACAACTTTTCAAATTATACCCAAGCTAAATGTTGAGATTGTATCTTTTTTGTCATCTCATAACAAAAAAGCAATCTTACATAAACAGTTTGAGCAGCTATGACATAGGAACAACTGCTGATGTGTTATGCTCGTGTCATATAACATACAGGCCAATACACATTTGAAGCTTAGACAACTCCTTAACACTACTTTCTTTCTTATCTCTGCAGCCTTATTTTTTATTTTTAAGGTAATATTTGTCTTTTTACCAATTTTCCCAGCTTAAACTTTTCTGATGATGTAAAATGTAGTTAATAAAGTGATAGTGAGAAGCTATTGAGTAATCTGCCCAAGGCATTTAGCAATAATTTGCTTGTTCTATAACCTAATAACCATTTTAGCTTCAGGGTACAATAAAACAGAAGTGCTAATTCAGTAGTGTTAAAGGAAGACTAATTATACTGAGGACACATCCTCTTCTGAGCTTAGTCACTTGTGACCTATTGTGAAGCTACCAGAGAAGAGCCAGGCACTCTCCGGCACTGAATTATTCATGGCCTTATCTGCTTCAAGGGGCTGATAGAAGCATTGTTCATACAGTTTTACTCAGCAGACTCTGGCTACACTCTTCTCAGCACAATTTAAGAAGAAGTATTCAAGTCATGAACATTCAGATAGGGAAACACAGATTCATGTTCTATGTCATGTTCATCTGATTTTCAAACAAGTCAGAACATTTCCCTATAAAATGAGACAGAATGTGTGAGAAAACAATGAGAGGGAAAGTCTCATGAGCAAGTGTGGCCATAGGTTACAATCATGGACTGCACTAAGATGAAACAAGCTGCTCAGCTACAAGGGGAGCCCAAAAGTTCCCCTAACTCCATCACCTACGGGTGTGTAACTGTCCCTTTATTTCATGAGCCATTTATTGTCATCATTACAGGAAGCCAAGAACTGTACAAACATCTTCTGAAATTGGGTTTCTGTATTTAAAAAAAACAAAATGTACATTGACAACATTCAAGTAGAAAGCCTATAAGTTGCGTCAACAGCTAAACAGGATTCCTTCACATACTACCACCTCTAGTGCGCAGCAGGTCTTACTTGAGATGTGAGAAGGAAAGTCAGTCTCTTTGTACATTCAGTTCTTGACTCAAAAGCTGGACATGGTAAGTATGATACAGTTTTGCTTCATTTTAAGAGATGTGAGTACCCATAAAAATAATTTCAGACGGTACCAAACAGCCATAATACAGTAACATACTTAATTACTATTAGCCTTGGATGAAGCTGAAACACAAATAATGAGGAGGAACGCTCTGTTCTACTGCACTGTGTTTAAGCCACCCAGGCTCAATTATGCAACTTTATTCCCTGTAAAAATTGAAGCATAAGAAAGAAAGAAATCTTTATTCCCCTAGGTATCATAAATCACTGTGCAGGGCTTTCTGTTTTGGACCAACCAGTATTCAAGGCCTTGACCATGCAGAGTGATTTAAAACTAGTGAGTTGCTTCACATTTTTATACACACTTGAATTTGAACAGGATGAAAAGTGCTGGGCATATGCAAATTTTACATTCTAAACCTGTTAAACATTGCATACAAGCAATTTATTGGTGCTGCCATCTCGAGCTTCACAGTCTTCAGTTCAATCAATTCTTACCACAGACAACCTGAAATGAGAGCCGGGCAGGATGAATGGTCTGTTCCTCTCAAACCTCACATTGCCCACAACCGTTACAACAAAGGAGCCATATTTTTAATACAGGCACAATTCTTTTTAAAAATGTGCCAGCTCAGGCTAAGAGAGTAAAGCTACAGAGTCAGTCTGAAGAGAGCTCCAAATTGAATGAAAAAACGGCAAACTTTACTCTACTAGAACTGCTTTTTAGCTCAGATAAACTGAATTTTCCTGGTGGAATTGGAAATGCAGAAGCAAAGGAGGAGGACTTTCATACTCTCCTATAATCGCCTAGCCCAAGTAGCTGCATACGCGTCTACATGTAGATACAATATTTATATCACAGTACTAGATGTGGCAACACATTGTCTGGATTGGGCTGCTATGTTCTAAAACATCCCTTATCTTTAAAAACAAGCTAAATTCTTTAGCAGTTGTAATCATACAAATGCAACTGTCTGAGTGTCACCCCATGTTCCAAACATAAACATTTGTATTCATTAGAGTTCAGAAAAAAACTCAAAAAGCAAGGAATTTCTGCTAGGTGTTGTGACCAAATGTGCACCAGCCCAGCGAGTCAATACATGCCCGTTTTACATATCTCTCTGACAGAGCTGACCTGCACTTCACTGTGAAAACATTAAAACTCTTTCGCATTGATTTGTTTGCTTAGCTTTGAATTTGTCCTATTAACAGATTCTCTGTCAGCCTCATAATGGAACAAGGCTCTCACTACGAGAACCTGTGGTGGAGAGTTTATGAATTTGTCAGGGCAATGGAAAGAGTGGTATTGCATTAAAGAGGTGCTTTCAAATGGCGGCAGAGGACAGCAGGTGCTTCCCTATGCACATAATTCTCATGAACAAAGGCAATGGTATTTTACAGGGAGATCAATAAAGGAGCTGCAGCACAGAATAAAGCACACAATGGAGACCTCATTGTTAATCTGTTTTTTTCCACCTTGAGTGACAAAATGCCATCTCCATTCTGAGATGTTCATGTCAGGGTAACAAACCAGTGTTATGTCTTTGTGTCTTGATGCCACGCTATTACAAATATACACATCACAAATGTGAATACTATTGCATTGCATCATGTAATGCACAGTGAGACTTACAAAGCTGAGGCTCTTCCATTACCACAAAGATGGAGCTAGGGAAATATGAGGGTCAGAATAGAAACCCAAAGTTCATGGCTCAGTGAGTGAATGAATATCCCCTTTCTTTGAAACATCCAGCGTTGGATTTTGCCAGGCACAGGTTTACCTGAGAGGATAGACTATACAGAGGCTACTGTCCCATCTGTAAGCAGTAGTACAACAGATGTTCACATGTTGCATGATGCTGTCTCAGATCTGTAGTCCCCTACTTAAATCACAGCTCTGTGTGTTAGGAAGAAAACATGATGGACAGAAGCCTGAATGGACAAGATAAAGTCTGTCCTAGTTCAACCTCTTGTAGTGCAGAATCTTTTGAAAAACAAGTTAGCACCGATATTTTCCCTTATTATGAAAATCCTAATGAAGATTCTTCAGGAAAATATATACAAGGATAATATTAAAGCTTCAAATCAATTATTCTTGTGTGTGGGAACAGACCCATGAGATGTACCTTGCAATCCTAAGGATTCTATGATTAGAAATCTTCTGTAGTCTTATTTGATCTGTATATGAATTTGCGTCCCTTTCATCTTTTCCCCTAGATGAATGCTCTGCAGCTGGAAGCTTATCTATCCATCTGTTTCAGTAAACACAGAATTAACTTTATGGCCAGAAAGTGCCAAGCACTGCACGTTTAGTGCAAAGGTAATGAAAGGTACGCTAATGCTTCCACTGTCCACATTGGATATTTAAATACCACTGCCAAAACTCATCTTTTTCGTGTTGTCTCCCACATACTTACAATTGTGCTGTTGTTCCTACTTCCATCACTGAACCTATCTTCGGTTATTATGGGTACATCCAGCACGATACTGGTACCTTGGCTGACTCTTAATGTTGCTGTGTTGTAGCACTTCATAGTTGGCCACTTTTGAGTATTTGGGCAAACAGTCTGTCATGTCTCTAGACTCCAGCTGTTTCTGCCACTGCTCTTCTCCATTGTGTCTTCATCCTAATGGTTGCATTGGCATTTTAGAGCAGGTTGCTACGGGGTCTCTGTGTCCAGACAAAGGGTCTTGTTGGAGTACACTGAAGAGCCTTCCCAGCCTTTGCGTGTGAGTTTCCCTGCAAGGAAACAGGGGCCCATGGTGAGCTGGAATGCGCCCATGTCCCCTCCTGGCAGGCAGGTGGGCTAGAATTGCAGTGCACACTAGGGACCAGATGAGGGCCAGGCTGCAGAAAGCATCATAGTGTAGGTAACTTCTTCCTGTACCATCAAGGCACATATTCTTCTCCCTCCACACTTCAGAGGTAGCTCAGTCTCTCCCGGCACGTGCCTCCTGTGTGCTCCTGTGCATCTCTTACAAAGCATTTCTCCATGACTTTGCTGTCCCTTTTCTGTCACAGTCCTCTCACCACATGTTCAGTACTGCAAATGCACACTTAAGTGAGCTGTGAGGACATGTGAGTTGCTATGATCATGTTTTCAGCTTCACTCCTGTGAAGATTTCAACAGCTGAATTCTGTTTGCTTTGTTAGGAGCTTATAGTTTCCAAATATAGAAATTTTTTCATGAATGAAAATTTGTTAAAAGCTGCAGATGCATAAAAATTTATTGTTCTGGACAATAATAGAAAATAGAAACCGTATCAAATAACTCAGCCAACCAGTCAGGCAATGGAAATTGTGAGCTCTCTGTAGCGATTACTCTAAGGAATGCTTGTTATGAGCAACCTAAGCAGCTCACCGGCTGAATTATGTCCATTAGGACAACTCCTTCTCAAAAAAGAACAGCTGAAAAAAAACCAAAAGCCAATCAGTGAAGAAAAAACATCTGGCTATCTGCAATTAAAAAAAAATATAAAGAAAGAACAAAACTAGCATCTCACTTCTCCACTTCCTTCCCTGACTTTCACATTCTGCCTATTCAAAATGTAGCTATTGGACTTCATTCCTTGAGCCTTGACTTGCTGATCTGGGCTGCAGCTAAGCAGAAAGCATTTATACAACACGTGGAAATAAAGAAGCATTATTATTATCATCATAATCATCATCATTATCACTATTATTATTATCATTGTTATCGTTATCATTATCATCACTATTAGCAGCAATATCATTATTATTAAGCAAATTACTATTTCTTTCTATCAGGAAATTTATTTGTTTCTATAGGAACTACAGTCATGGATTAGGACTACACTGTACTAGCTTTATCCACTCAAGCAAAATCCATAGTGATAATCTCCTTAGTTTATGGCCCTATTTATACCTGTGCCCAGCTCTGCAGGAGTGGGATGTCAGTGGATGTCTGCTTTCCACACTTGGTTCCCTGGAGGAACAATGGTTTTGTATTTGACCTAAAAGTCAGGGGGGCTCTAAATATTGGTGAATGGATCTGGAATGATTTTCACATGAAAATCTCACTGTAAATCCTTCACAGTGATGAACAGACCAGTATTTTAAAATGTCTGTGCTAATGGCAACCTTTAATAAATTACAAAACAGCTGAACTGCCCAGAGCTGCCACTGCCAACCTGCACACTTGCAGCAGAAAGTGTTTTATTGCCAGATAAATGCTTATGTGGTCGTATTTATGCGAGGAGACCATGGCACCCTGTGAGAAGTAAATCACCCATGTCTATACCTCTCCCTTCTCCATCTTCTCTGAAAAGAAGTCTCAGGGCACCAAGCGCAATGTCAGCCCCTGTCAAACTAAGAAGTGTTTGGGGTTACCCAGCACCAAAATTAAATGGAGTAAGTCATATTATAGAAGAAAACTATGAAGATGAAGCCTCTTTTGAGAGGTCCTTCATCTCATGCCATCAGTTGTAGTCTAGGCCCAAGCACAAGTCTTTCCCTGAGGTTTCACTGTGAAACAAGGAAGACAGTTGCCGTTAGTCTCTTTATGGCTGTCCTTCACATACCTTTTGGTGGCCTATGTTTTCACTGCTGATGATTATTCAGCAGAGACTGATGAACCTAGGAACCAATCAGTGAAACCACCTACGTTCAATTTCTTCATGATTACAGTGACATTTCCTGTTGCAAATACCAGGTCTTTTAGACAAACAAATTAAAATGTGAGCTTTCTCGTCCATGTTTCACGAATTTGCCTTAGCCATTCTGCTCAATTTTAAACCAGAGGAGCTCAATTTTAAAGCAAATGGAGCAGTTGGCACATGACAGAGTGTGGCATAGACCTACAGTTAGTAATACACTAAAGCATAAGCAACTTCAGACTACCTCAGATCTACTTCAGTCTTAGGCATACATGTGTACAGTTTCTGGAGAAAAGCTTACATGCTTCTGTAAATTGTGAATCTGTGTCATAGAACTGTAGACTGATAGGGTAGTTCAGGTTGGAAGGGACCTCTGGAGGTCTCTAGTCTTCCACCTGCTCAAAGGAGGGTTGGCTATGTGGTTCGACCTGACTGCTCAGTCAGGTCATGAAAACCTCAAGAAATTTTCCCATATTATGTATCGCTATGCAATTCTGCTATTACTATGAGGCTGCATATTGACAGCAAAGATCTATAGCCAAAGAAGCTGAAAGTATCAATCAGTAGAGGCAGAACATTATTCTTCTCATCCTGAATTCTGTCACAAGATGGGACAGTAATTATAATGGTGCAGCCAGGAACACACTCAGCGTATTCTTGTTCTTCAGAGCAGGAAAATTAAAGGAATTGGGGGCCTTATGACCAGAAACTCTTACTGCATGGCCCCATGACCTCCCTGAACATCACTTGCCTCCAATGTATCATCAGCCTGACATTTTACTACTTCATGTCTTAAGCTGTAATAAATGCTTAGTGTGTTCAGAGCCTTAAATGAAAGCACCACGGAAATTAAGTACTAGAGACACACTTTGGTGAAAAAACTAATTTGATTGTGAAATAAAAACATAACCATAATATCAAGAAAAACCTAAAAGAAAGCAGACAGGGGAACAGACATATTCTTCTGCCTTGGTGGCCTGGCTTGTCTTCATTTGCAAGTCACATAACTTAGTAGACATGTATTTGATTCCACTTCATAAGATATGCACTAGCAACAAAATAATTTTCTTTACTAAATGATGAGAATTTATGTTTCTCTACAAAATGCATCAATAGCATAAACCATCAGCTCAGAGAATATGTGACCAGGATACCTAACACCTTCCTCTTTCATCTTTATAGTAACTTTAAGGCTCTCTCCTGCAGCTCTTAACAAAGTGGAAAAGGGCCATATGGTTTTCCCCTAATTTCTTTAGCATTTCTTGGTGGATATTTGTGAAGATTACAAATAGACAACTGGGAGGCAGCTGGCGTATTTGAAACATGCCACACTTTTCTACCACAAGAGAGAAGCAGCCAGGGTATAAAGAACAAAAACCTTTCTTTCTTTTCCTTCGGTGTTCAGTCTGTTAGGCAAGTAGTCAGGCACCAGCCCAATATGTGTCACATAAAAACAACTGGGCAGCAGTGAGTTTTTAGAAGAGTCAACTACTGATAAGGAGCAGAGGTGAAATCACCTACTTTACTCAAGAAAGTCTACCTCTGAGAAGACATTTCATTTCTTTCTTTTCAGTGGTCCTGCTGGATATTTTCAGCTATCAGTGCTTTAGTTTTTATGATGTCTTTCATCCCAAAAGATCAGTTCAGAGACCTCCAGCCACATGGATCAGACAGCTCTGAGTGCCCAAATGATAGCTAATAGACACCTCCAGTATCTGAAATAAGTCAGCTGGGTGTCTCGTATCATATTATTTACCCAGTTGATACCTATGTGATCAAGCTTTATATTACTGCTTGGGATGTAGTATCTTTTTCTAGTAACTTGGTAATCAAGCATTTTACCTATATAGTATCTTCTGATTGTATGTTTGTATGTAATTTATGTGTCTGTTAAAATCACATTGGTAAGATTGTCCTATTTCTAACAATCCCATCTAGCCTTCCTGTACGTCTCTAATCAGCTAAAGACATCTAAACATCTGGATGCCAGTACACTGATTTACCAAACCCAGGTAGAAAGGATTTAACAATGCTCCTAAAACTTATTCAACATTGCATTTTTTTAGACTGAAATTCTGATAATCAGGACATTTGCTGTCATTATGTAAATACTATAATGAATATTCATTGGCATGCAAATTAGGACATACATCATTTGCGTTCAAGTTCTACATTTCTGCACTTCTAACATGGATATGTATCATTTTGATGATTTTGCAAACTGAAACCGTTTGTTACATTTTATTCTTGGTAATCATGCAGGACTAAAAAGGTTGTGAGGAAGCTAGAGCATAGATC
The DNA here is from genome assembly GCA_008711295.1 of Anarhynchus alexandrinus. Classification (NCBI taxonomy): domain Eukaryota; kingdom Metazoa; phylum Chordata; class Aves; order Charadriiformes; family Charadriidae; genus Anarhynchus; species Anarhynchus alexandrinus. The sequence continues at coordinate 5,168,196 of VUYV01000049.1, read as the reverse complement.
ATCAATAATACTGCTGTACTCAAAAAGTAGAGTTTTTCTGGTTAGTAGCATGCAGGCAAGCACCAGCCTATCAGATCCAAGACTTAGTTTTAAAGCAAAGCATTTTTTGAATTTGTCAGATGAGCTGATTTAATTTGGAAATACAGAGAGGCAATAAATATAGAACTCCAAGACATTTTATGACATTTTTCATTAATGTATGCTGAAAGGGAGTATTTTCTAAGCACCTGATGTATCATAATATTTCTCATTTTACTGACTTAGAGAGAAATGGCAAATATTTTACTGTTTAGAAAAGTATTAGTCCTGAGCATCTCTAGCAGCTTTTTCTTCATTTGATTTAAGCAGAGTTCCTACACTCAGAATGTTACTCATAGGTTCTAAGTTGCAATTCCCAAAACAATAAGCAAAACAGAGCCAGAAATACCAAATGTTACACTGCGAACCCACAGGTCATCGGTTTTCACCTGAGGCACTCAAAAGTCTAACTTTTCTGGTCTGAAGAAAAAGAGGAAATATGCAACAGAGGCCAGAAGTCTTTGCAATAGGGTCTCCAAAACATGGCTGATTGTGTTAGGAACTTAATTATTCTTTTAAAGGTTATAAAGCAATTACATCTCTAATTTTGTTTGAACATAGATTAATTTACTCTGCTGAGTTCCATGAGAAGAGAGAGAGATCCCTGGAGTTCCTTAAGACCTATTGGAAGAATTTTAATTGCAAAAAATCATGTGGAGATGTTTCTTCATACAGAATAAATTAAATAATGAAAAGTTACTCAAAATGTTCATGCTCATTTAGAAGGATATCAAGCGTTTGCACCAAGAGAGCCACTTTGGTGGGTACAAATGCAAAAAAGAGACAATTTTTTCTAAGCACATTGTACTGGGGGCATGAAAAGCCAAAAATACCAGTCTCATCTTTCCTATTAAACAAGATGAAGATAATGGAAAATAAGAAAGAATCTGTTTTCATGAGCAGTACAACTCAAATGTGCATGTTTGAGACATTAAAATGATAATACAGATTAGGAAATCCCATTTTAAAGTGGCTATAATCCATAATTACCAGTTGTCTCAGTATTTCAGTAAATTAGAATAAATATTTCATCTTAGAAACACATATGTCTAGCAGTGAAGTTTATAACATTTGAACATGAAAAGTAAGAAGTAAAAAAAAAAAAACCACTTTTTTCTGGTTACACGGTTAAACTGTGTACTTTTTAGGGATTTTCACAGACCCAGCAAATATTGTAAGGAGGTGAAACTAGTCAACAAATGGTTCATTTCTTAAATTAAACGAATAGTTATCTTTCTTAAATTAATTTGGGAAAAACCCTGAAAGAGAAATCGGGCACATTGACAGCACATTTCCACAGACCTGAGCTATTTCATTTGAAGACCAGTGTGTTGCAAGTAATCAGATTTCCAGTGTGTAGGGTACAGGTCAAGCAGCAAAAGAATTTCCAAAGCCTTGTACAGAATGTTAACTTGTTGTGGGTTAAGCGAGAGAAATTTCGTCTGTTGATTTGTTTAGTTAGGTGCTTTTTCCTTGTGCTTTTTTCTAGATGGCCTGCTAGGACAACTATCACACGGTGATTCCCCCCTGGACAGGGGAAGAACGACAGGTAGGTCTTTTCTATTATATAAGAAGAAAATTGCTTCCCTCTGCAGTGGCAAGTACCTTGTTTCTCCCTTAAAAAAAAAAAAAAAAGAGTTGGCCAGGATTCCCCATGCATGAGAGTGTATAAAAAAGGAGTTGCTATTTCTAAAATATTTCAAGTAGTTCTTCAGAAATCCAAGTAACAAAAAAAGATGCTCAATCTGTTAATAATCTCATTCTAATTGGGTACTCAATTTGCAACACTGGAGTTGCACAAAACATGCAGAAATGAAAGAGCAATTAACCTTTAGTTTTCAGCATATTTTTCTTCTACCCAACATGGGTCAGTTACCATAGAGATTATACCTACGTGATCTGCAGATGTGACACAAAAACAGCTGGAGTCTCCATCTTAGCCACATCTCAGTATGGCACCAGGATAATTAAAAATCTGCTAGAAAAGAAATGAAAGTTCATCTGAAACATGAAGGAAAAAAACAGCTAAAAGGAAAACCTCTGTGGGGGAAAGGACTTTGAAACTCTGGGAAAAAGAGACTCCTTTCATCAAGACAAGATGCCCTGGCCAGACCCCAAGAGTCTCTTCTGGATGTCAACACGCTGTGGATGTTTGGTGTCTTACGCAGTTCAGAGCCCAGCACAGAGCAGGGCCTGGTCCATTCACCAGCTGAACTCAAAGCGTTCAGTGCCTTATAGCTGAACCACACACCAACGCCATACATTTATACCATACAGAAATTGATTCCAGCTGCCTCTGTGTACAGCTCGCTCTAACTGTCCAAGGAGTACACCGAAACACTAAAATAACTGTTCCAGTCAATGCCTTATAAAGAATATATTCAAATTAGTTGGCAGGAGAGATCATCCTTTCCTGATGAGATTTTCTCAAGGGCTTTCCACCAGCTTCCAGAAAAGCCTGAAAAACAGCAAAAACATTGTGGGAGTGTGCTGTAAGGAATCAAAGAGAAAGGAGGCTTCAGGGCTTTGATTAGCCTCCTAATTTTAGGTAGGATTGCATTTTGGTTACCCTTCCAAAATTATCTATGTAAGCATTCATATGACACACTTGCCACAGAATTTGTACAGTGCCTTCTAAATGGAATAGCTTTGTGCACAGTTTCTTTTAGGCATCATCTGAGAGGCTTTGTTAAAAGTTCTTTCTGCAATGTGTTCCAAAGGAAATTTGGCTGCACAATGTTCACCTTTATGGCATGAATATTTCATTGAGATAAGTAGCCTGGGTTTCAGAGAGAGTGAAGAGTGCCCAGAGTGCTTGGAAAACACACGTGGTCTTTTCCTCTGTAAAAAGAAAGGAAATGAAAAGTAGCGTCTGTGTCCCACAGACTGGACCATGTAGTGCCTTGCCACATTTTTATTGAAAGCGTTGTCCTAACCTTCATGTAGCATCACTCATGTTAACATATCACAAAAATCTTTACAGACTGAAGAACATCTAAGAAAATTAAACAAATCACAGTAGCAGTAACAGAAGCAAGTCAATCAAATATTTATGGAGCCCTGTAGAAGAGCTGTAGGAGTGGATCATGCTACCTCTGCACGTACAGTGTCTTTTACCTGACAATAGCAACTTTGCATGGACTGGGAAACAGGCAAGGACACTTTGCTTCTTTCACTCCAAAATAACTCAGTCAGAAATACAATCCACATTACCTGATACAGCCTTTTAAACAATGTATAGCATTGCCTTGAAGTTAAAGCAGAAGAGAGAAGAAAAAAGAAAGCTGAAGAGATAAAAGCATAGAAAAAGCAGGGGATTTTCATCTGAAATATGAACAAATATATTGAATCAATTAGGTAGAGAGGCACAAAGCAGTCTTGTAAAAAAAAGCCTGCTGTATTTGGCTTTCTTGGGGAGAAGATAAGAAAACAGTGTACCAGAATCCCAGAACTCAAGAAATGTTAATTGGTGTCTTGAGGAGCAGGAGTCAGTGGGGCATCCCTGCAACAACCTGTAACTACTCAGGTGATTCGCTTTGAACCAGTAGTTACAGGCACCCAGAAAGCAGTATGGAAAGGACTGATTACATGGAGCCTAATACATCCTTCCTGGGTTTCATTTCTGAGATTACGGTGATACAAATTATTATGAATTACTGTTTGTACAGTACTTGGGCAATGTAAATCACTGTTTCTTTATAAGTCCCATGCATTATTAATGGTATCATCCTCATGAAACTAAACATCTTTATTCTACTGGGCAAAGTGTGTAAAAATTAATAACCAAAATAGAGTAGCATTTCTGTAACAGAACAATGCGGTTCTTCTTCTCTTTGAAATGAGGCCAGGAAGTAATCCCAGATGGAGCTGAAGTACATGATATGGGAGGCTGAATATCGCTTATGCTACCCTGCTATGTCTGTGTGCAAGAGAGGCAGAAAGTGCCATTACCTCCACTTGTGCATGAAATCCTATTCAGAACGTTTCAGTGGTATGGATAGGAAGGGTAAACCTGCCACCTGGGATAGCTTAATGAACATCGTAATTAGCAGCACCAATTAACTAATTGTTAACCTGTCAGGAGATAGTGCAGAAGCAGCCAGACTGCCTGCCTATGTTGTCCAGAATGCTGTTTTAAAGCTGGGGAGTCTTGAGGCATATTAGGGCTCCTTTACCTCATGGTTTGAAAGTCATGGCTTGGTGTTTTTCCCAATACATCTATCTTAAATGGAGCACCAGCACTGCCTTGAAAAATTTCCAACCCTGACAGCACTTCTGATCCAGGTAGAGATTTTTCTTCCTACGTCCTACTTTGCCCCAGGGAAAACTAAACAAAACAAAACAAAACTTGAAGGAAATTGAGATCCTAGGGGTCAAAGCTTTAAATGAGGAGGAATTTTTAGAAAGACCAGTCCAGGCAGAGGTTCAGAGAAGTCCTGTACCCTAAAAGTAATGATGGCTTTTAGGAGCAACAGAATGAAAGACGCTTCCAGACCATGAAACCAGCTGATATGAAATTATAATCCTGCCCTAGGTGCACATGAGGAAGCGCTGATGAACAGGTCACCCATGAAACCCATGGAAGAGCCTGCAGTCTCTGACCCCACCGTTAACAGACTAACTGCAGGATGGCACTGGGCACCCACTGCTGAGCCCAGTCTGCTCCTGGGGACATGCTGCAGTCCCTTGAGTCCAGGGGAATCTCCTAGGACCTCTGATCTCTGTTGCTTCTTAGACCAAAGTCCAAGTTTTATAAATGCATTGTAAATGTAAATGCTTGTCAGCGTTCCTGTAACAGATGGGTTTACTTTAACTACAGCTAAGCACAAGCAAATTTCACAGTAGCAACTGCCATGATATGTAGTAATCTGGACCTTTGCCATGAAGGAATTAAAGGAAACAGTACTTTATGAGAAAATCATTGGGGCTTCCACCTTACTTCCTTCAGATTTTTAGCAAAACGCAGCTTTATTTCTGAATGAATAAATCACAAAATGCTGGTTGAAATAAGGAAACGCATTAATACTAGCTAGAATTAAATACTATCTCATTTTTTTCTGCAGTCCCTAAGCGTTGCTTCCTTAAATTTTACTCAGGCACACACAAGTCAATCAGTGAGTGGAACTGTGCTCCTCCACAATTTGTCTTTTTAGTCCACAGCAACCCCCCACTGCTCTACTAATCTCTTCACAGCAGCCTCTGGTGCTCCGGGCACCACATCCCTCCCAGAGTGCTGTCAGCTTTAGCAGTCCGGATGGCTCTGTCTGAAAGTGTTATATTTGTTTAAATGCCAATAGTCCCTCAGCACTTCTGTGAGGTATTCCAATGGTTTTGGAATCGCTATATTCATGTCACACAAAAATAAAATGCAACATCTCTCCACAAACACTTACAAGCAGGAAGATGTATAACATTGAGAAGCAAAGAAAATTCAAAATTCAGCCTATAATGTTAATTACAGTCGCTCAACCAGCTTATTTAGATTATTTCTAATTTACTAACACTATACAATGGAATGGACTAACATTAAGTTTAAATTTGGCAGACATTCAGTGGTACAGAGGACTAAAATCACCATTGCAGAATGTTCAATATATTTTGATATGCTGAATCGAGTTTTAATTACATAGCAGGGATATTTGTAGTCTGCAGAATTCAGCGTAGCATACAGAAACCTGAGCTGGCTTTAAAAAAACTACCTTAGGTACCAAAAATAGCTTAGCTATGGCAACACAGGTCTCCATTTAGGTTAATTTACACTTTACCCAGGCAATCCTTGCTGCGNGGGGGGGGGGGGGGGGGGGGGGAAGCAATAACCAAAAAAAGCTTGACATTTGCAGTCACAGAAATGAGGAAAATAGGGCCAGAAAGAGCTAGAACAAAATGCATGTTGGAGAGTCCTGACTAGGCAGGATTTTGTCTCTGAAGTGATGGAGACCCAGACTACCAGTGAGGAGTCAGCTTGTATTACCCTCAACAGTAGGAACTACCACCTACAGCCCAGCTCCAGCAGAGGCAGCCTGCCTGTTTTCCAGGGCTCTTTGCCTTTGCAAAGTATGCAATAAATGGGACATGGCCTATGCCACTGCCCTTCTTGCTCACCTTACCTTCTGGTTCCTGATCCGCCTCCCGCATCTATTTAAAACTATTCCAGGTTTTTTGTAGTACAACACAGCCTGACCATCATGTAGTCTTATCCGAGGTTTGACTTGGTGTGCTGCTGGCTCATTCAGCACCAGATGTTCCTGTTGTTACTGCCAATAAGCCTCGCTCTGAACATACATGATGTTCACATTGAATCATCAAAACAAGCTGACACTAGCCAATTCCCTTGCTGGCAGTTACGTTGGAGATTTCTACTTCTGAAGGTGCCATATGGCATGAACAGCCCCTCTACTTTAGCAGGGGCTCTCCTAGGCACCCTGGCAGGCTACTTCCTCTGATTGCTTCAAGCTCCACTGTACCTACGCTGATAAACTGAGAATCTGAGTCTTCAGGGATATCAAAAAAGCTAGCACCTTCAATTAGCATCAAATTTTCTCAAAGTACTGTATATAGATGCCTTTTGTTTGACTTGTTCTTAGGTGTAAGTTGACATCAATGAGTTTTACAGAGTTTAGAATTCTCTTATCTACCCTTCAGTATCACTATATGTCCTGTATTCGAAATTTCTATGAGGGAATGCACATCATGATGTTATCTGATTTTTACCCCACAATAATAATAAAAAAAAAACAGACCACCCCTGTGCCAAGAGCACATCATTACTTATCTTTTCTATTTTTTAGTGTAAGACTGAGATTCTTTCATTGCCTAAAGTACTTTTTGCAGCCTATCTAGCGTCAAATGTGCTTTGAAATACAAACCTGCGGTTTCACAATAATGACTCTTTCACATCATCTGGTCACTTTTGGGAAATCAAGACTGAAAAGCATATTTGAATGGCAACTTCAGGTCATGTGCCCATGCAGTGGAATCCTTAGCTGAGGCTTCAGGATGTATGAATGGCACAGAAAAGACAGAGGAGCTGCTCCATGTTGTAAGATGTACTTGGAGGACAAAAAAAGTAGGAAATGGCATAACACACTTATTCAGGGGTAAATCATTTGATAAGAAAGAAGCTGTAGAAATGAGAAGCAGCAAAGTTTAATACAAAAGGTTTTGAAGGGATATAATTTTTTTAAGGTTTTTCTTTGCATTCTGAGCATCTCAGATCAACAGATTACAAGGTATCTCAGATAATGGAAATTTCTATTCCTCATTCATACTTAGAAAAGGCATGCATACACATTTTGTTTGTCCAGGATTGCACAACTAATGACAAAGGCAAAAGAAGAACCCAGCAAAGAATACATAGCGAAGTCAGCAAGTGTGAGGACGCTAGGGGCAGAATTTCCTGATTCCAAATCTGGTAGTGTATTCACTAGGTCTCTCCATTTGTTCCAAAACCTCTTCCATTTCCTGAAAACATCAGCTGCTTGTTGAGAAGCAGCAAAAAGTAAACTTGAGATGGCTGAGATGTGTTTCAGAGGAACATTTTGTGGGCTTCATACATTTGTGGGCTTCATACACTACAGTGGGATTCTCTGAAAATATTTCCACAAAATCTAAGTGCAGGTTGTCACAGCTCAGATAACAGATGATGACTGTTGGTTAAATAAAATGGATAAGTAAGTATTGAACAACTTCAGGTATCCAGCCCTTAAACTTCCATTCATGGTGTGAATGCAAAAAAAAATTCCATTTTTAAGTGGAAAAATGAATGGCACCCTTTATAACTAACCTCCTCATTAAGTTTTCCTCGTTCTTCCTTTGGGCTTCCCAGTACACTTGATTACGCTAAGTTAAGCTTACAGTGCAGCATAGTTGAACAGCCTGTATTTTCATCTTTTTCCCTAGGAACTGTCAAGGTCAATCTACTAATCAGTTCATTTTTCTCAGAGATTCACAGGGGTTGATTACCCTAAGGGCATCACTAATTAATATTCAGGGTTGAAACAGAAGACAGTTAGGCTTGATGCTAATTAAAGCTGGAGACTTTCATCCCCAGAAGTCAGTTTTAGTGTTAGAATGTGTTTTGCACCACCTATTTTTTCCTCTTTTACCATTTCAGAAATTTCTTCCAGAATCAAATGTGCCAGACTTTTTCTCTGTATGGTTTAATGGTCTGAGATGCATTTGTTTAGCTTTAAAAATCTCTGCTACTATTTCAAAGGTCATCAGACACCTTACACATCTTTTTCTTCATGCAGTCTGGAGGGACATTTATGAAAATCCAGCAAACTCCACATCTTAAAGCATTCACAATACACACAGTCTGCTTCCTCTTGCAGCTTCGTCCTTCGCAGGAGATCTTAGTGAGCATGAATGAGTTTGGAGGATCAGAGAAATTTTCTTTGGCCTCACCCAAGCAAAGCTGCTTATGATATCCCTGATACGTATACAAAGTTCACTGAAGACTTCTTGTAAACCCTGTAAAATCAGTGGGAAGACTGCCACCTGTTTAAATGGACTTCAGATCACATCTTACAAAGACAGGACAAATTGAAGTTTTATACGTCCCTAATGTATATTCATATTTTCAGATGTCTTTCCCTTACAGAGTTCCTGCCATTCCTCATTTACCCCCAGATACATAGAATAATTACTCTCGATACACTTCAGGAACTATCAATAGGCTATTAACTTGTCATTTCCAGATCTATACACAGGGTGCTGCATCATCCTCTGTGTCACTGACATTTGATGTCCTGCTATTTGCTTTTCTTGATAGGGCCAGGGTCTCTGAGGAACAAAAGATTGGAAGCAATGTGCTGCACCCATTAAAATTAATTGCATGCAAACATTAGAAACCAGCCACCCATTTCAGTCATGAAATACGGATAAGGATTTGCTGAAAGCCATTTATATTAAATTACTTTTATGATAATATTTAACTTTCTGGTATTAAATATTTAGTGCCCTTTTGCCTCCCCAATGTGATGAACCTTCGAGCTCCTGTATTTTTGACAGAACTGCAGAAAGTGACTCAATAGTACCTTCAACGCTTGTCTGTGAACCTACAAGGTGATTCTTAAGAGCAGGGATGGACAAATAAGCCAGAGCCATAAGCACCTGCATGATGCAGCACTGGCCTAGGTGCCAACCAGTTCGGACTATGATAGGGAATACATTCTTTGCATGCACTGCATCATCTCAGATCTCGAAGGACATCCCTAACTTGTAGTAAGTTACCCTCCCCAGCCTACATAAAAGGTAGCTAGTATCTCCCATATCTGTGATGGTAGGCCTTTGTTACCAAATGAACCCTTTCCTGATAGTGAGTCAGCAATGGACAGGCGCAGTGGTCAGTCCTGCCCACCCCAGGTCCGCTCAGTCCCAGGGCAGGGCTGCAGTCCCTGACTGTACTTGTGTGCCTGTAGTAGTACATCCACAGTCACTCTCAGGGTCTTGTCAAGAGCTCACCGAAGGATTTGCCATCCTTTGGGGCATCAGAGAAATCTGTGGCCGAATGCTGAACATCAAAGGTCAAAGAGCAGCTCCAGTCTGACTTCCATGTTACAGCCAAGAAGAACCCAAGAAAAATCTTGGTGCTGCAACAGCAGCACCATTTAGCTCAACTGGGAGCTCTTACTATAGCAGAGTCAGGATTGCCCCCCCCCGCCCCTTACAAAAAAAACCTTTTTCCCTCGTTGCTTTTTTCCTTTATGTTCCACAATAATTCAAAGGGAAAAAAACATCAAAAGCAATTCTGTATCTTGACTCCACTTCTCTTCCCAATTTAAGCAAACTTGGTGTTGACTTGGTGTTGGTTAGTTAACATGGGAGTTCTCTGTGTACCAGCTGCCTCTGCTAATAGGATCATCAAAACCAATAGCTCAGATTATGTTTCACTAACAGCAAAAGACATGCTTCAGCTGCTCATAAGGGAAAGACTAGAGTGGGATCAGCATTTATGGTGTTGAAATATTGGCCTCTGAACAGCCTGGAGTGATAATATGATACACAGAAAAGCACCCAGCTGCTGGTTGTGAACAGAATCTCAAGTGAAAGACCATGCAAATAAACCCCAGCTTATCACTGGCAGAATCAAAGATTATGGAAGGCACATTCACTGTGCTGCACGAAGCTGTTCAGTCCTGGGGATGCAGAGGAATTAACCACAGGAATATTAACTGACTGAGGAAGCTGACACTAAAGAAGTGTGTTTGACTAGGTGGCTGAAAAGCTGGCCAGAGCAGTTTAATCATGCCTGTGGCAAATATTTCGTATCATTCCTAGACATCTATGCTTAGTTCACATTTAATGTCACTTAAATGAGAAACTACTGTACAGTGTTGAAATACTAAATTAATATTTATAGGTGTTTACGTAGCATTAACAGCAAGCAACTGTGTGGACTATATGTCTTCTGAACATAATCTGTGGCTACAAAATTAGAGGTGAAATTGGACTCAGCTTGGGGAAAACCAGCTTAGAGTAGAGTCCATCTATTTTTTGGGTTTTAGTCAAGTAAACACAGAACACCTCCAGCCACATAGCACAAGTAGGCTTAAAGCTCCCCTTCAGTCTCAAAGAGAAGCCACCTCCATTGCTTGAATCAGAATAATTGTTTCCTCCTCCATCCACTCACACTAAAATGAACTGTCAGGTTTCTTCCTCTTCTCTCCAAAAATAAGGAAAAGCTGGGTATAGCTCTAATGAGCACTGCAGTACCTTTCTGGAAGTATCCAGCATGTTTCTTGATTTGCTCAAGTGCTTCAAGGAGAGTTTAGACTACACATAAAGATCAGTCACTGTCAGCAATAATCAGAGGAGCAGTTCTGTTTTGTGTCGCCTTGTTCAACCAAAACTCATGGATGAAAAGCAGGTGCTTGAAGTTGAATTCAAGCAAGTTAGGCCAACTGGCAGAACGTGCTGCTCATGGAGTTCGCAGTTATGGTGCAGACACCTTGGGCTACTGATATAAAAGCCCATTTGGTCAATGCTGTGCATAGATAAAGAGAGCTCCTCAGTCTCTGACGGCAAATTCTCACAGTGCTTCATAGGAAAATCCAGCTAGTGAAGAAAGTTACAGTACATTAGCCCAGCTACAGGGGTTATGGCAAACGCCCCTACCAGTCTTCAGCTATGTACACGAGCTTCCCAGAGGACATGGAATTAAGTTCTTAGTCTCGGTCTCTATCCTCAACATGTTCAATGGCTTGAGGCCAAAATAAGCCAGAAGCTAGGCACCCAGAAAATGAGAAACACACACATGCTGTGTTTGAAAAAAATGGTTTAAATGACTTGCCAACTTCATAGTAGAAATCTGCTATGAAGATTTTTTTCACAATAGATGAAGAAATGGAGAAGAAAGTATAACATCTACTTCTATAACATGCCAGGCAGCTATCAATTCATGGAATCATCAAATCATAGAATGGTTTAGGTTGGAAGGGACCTTAAAGATCAACTAGTTCCAACCCCGCTGCCACGGCCAGGGACACCTTCCACTAGACTAGACTCCTCAAAGCCCCATCCAACCTGGTCTTGAACACTTCCAGGGATAGGGCATCCACAGCCTCTCTGGGCAACTTGTTTAAGAGTCTCACCACCCTCAGAGTAAAGAATTTCTTCCTAATATCTAATCTAAATCTATCCTCTTTCAGTTTAAAACTGTTACTCCTCGTCCTGTCACTACACTCCCTGTTGAACAGTCCCTTCCCATCTTTCCTGTAGGCCCTCTTTATGTACTGGAAGGCTGCTACAAGGTCTTCCTGGAGCTTTCTCTTCTCGGGGCTCAACAACCCCAACTCTCTCAGCCTGTCTTTAGAGGAGAGGTGCTCCAGCCCTCTGATCATCTTCATGGCCCTCCTCTGGACCCACTCCAACAGGTCCATGTCCTTCTTATGCTGGGGGGTCCAGAGCTGGACGCAGTACTCCATAGCTGGACGTAGTACTACATAGCGGAGTAGAGGGGCAGAATCACCTCCCTCAACCTGCTGGCTACATTTTCGATGCAGCCCAGGATGTCCACCAATGCTGTAACATCGTCATAGAAGGCCACCAAACTTGTCAGGCACAATTTGCCCTTACTGAAGCCATGTTGGCTGTCATCAATCACCTCCTTATTTCCCATGTGCCTTAGCATAGTTTCCAGGAGGATCTGCTCCATGATCTTGCTGGTCACAGAGGTGGGACTGACCAGTCTGTATTTCCCCAGGTCTTCCTTTTTTCCCTTTTTAAAATGGGAGTTATGGTGTCCCTTTTTGCAGTCAGCAGGAACTTCACTGACATGCCACAACTTCTCAAATATGATGGATAGTAGCTTAGTAACTTCATCCACCAGTTCTCTTACGACCCACAGATGAATCTCATCAGGTCCCATGGACTTGTGCACCTTCAGGTTCCTAAGATGGTCTTGATCCTGATCTTCACCTACAGTGGTTCTTCATTCTCTCAGTCCCTGCCTTTGCCTTCTGTGAATTGGGCGGTGTGGCTAGAGCACTTGCTGGTGAAGACCAAGGCAAAAAAAGTCATTGAGTACCTCAACCTTCTCAATATCCTGGGTGAACAAGTCTCACATCTCCTTTAAGGAGAGGGCCCACATTTTCCCTAGTCTTCTTTTCAACACCAACATACCCATAGAAGCCCTTGTTGCCCTTGACATCCCTGGCCAGATTGGATTCTATCTGGGCTTTTGCTGTCCTAACCTGATTCCTGGCTGCTCAGACAATTTCTTTGTATCCCTCCCAGGTTATGTGTTCTTGCTTCCACCCCCTGTAGGCTTCCTTTTTGAGTCTGAGCTTCTCCTGGACCTCCTTGTTCATCCATGCAGGCCTCCTGGTGTTTTTGCCTGACTTCCTCTTTGTTGGCATGCATTGCTCCTGAGCTTGGAGGAGGTGATCCTTGAATATTAACCAGCTTTCTTCAGCCCTTCTTCCCTCCAGGGCTTTGTCCCACGGTACTATACCAAGCAGATCCCTGAAGAGGCCAAAATCTGCTCCCCTGAAGTCCAGGGTAATGAGCTTACTGTGCACCCTCCTCACTGCCCTAAGAATCTTGAACCCCACCATCTCATGGTCACTGCAGCCAAGGCTGCCCTTGAGCTTCACATTCCCCACCAGCCCCTCCTTGTTGGTGAGAACAAGGTCCAGCATGGCACATCTCCTCATTGGCTCCTCTATCACTTGGAGAAGGAAGTTATCATGAACACATTCCAGGAACCTCCTGGATTGGTTATGCCCTGCTGTGTCATCCCTCAAACCACCCCATCAGGGTGGCTGAAGTCCCCGATGAGGACCAGGCTTGTGAACATGAGGCTGCTGCTATCTGTCTATAGAGGGCCTCATCCTCTCAGTCTTCCTGGTTGGGTGGCCTGTAGCAGACCCCCACTATGACATCACCTGTCCCTGCCCTCCATTTTATCCTGATCCATAATCTTTTGGTCGGCTCCTCATCCATCTCCAGGCAGAGCTCCACGCACTCCAGCTGACACAGAGGGCGACACCCCCTACTCATCTCCTCTGCCTGTCCTTCCTGAAGAGCCTGTATCCTTCCATTCCAACATTCTAGTCATAGAATCCATCCCACCGCATCTCTGTGATGCCCTGCAGGCTTGCGCACGTCTCTAACTCCTCCTGTTTATCACAGAATCATGGAATGATTTAGGTTGGAAGGGGCCTTAAAGATCAACTAGTTCCAACCCCGCTGCCACGGGCAGGGTCACCTCCCACTAGCCTAGGTTGCTCAAAGCCCCATCCAGCCTGGCCTTGAACACTTCCAGGGATGGGGCCTTAACAACTTCTCTGGGCAACCTGTTCCAGTGCCTCACCACTCTCATAGTGAAAAATTTCTTCATGATATCTAATCTAAATCTACCCTCTTCCAGTTTGAAGGTTATTCCCCAGGCTGCATGCATTTGCATAGAGGCATTTACATTGGGCACCCAATGAAGTTAACTTACAAGCTGGAGTGGCTGGTATTCCTTTGTGCTGCACTCCAGGTGTTCTCCTGTTGACCTTCAACCCTTGTCCAGGCTCTGGGCATCCATTAGTGGCATTGGCATCATACTAGTAGGAGCGGGATGGATTATGGTTCCCCTCCCCCAGCAGCTCTAGTTTAAAGCCCTCTTCATGAGCTTGGCAAGACTCTTCCCCTTCTCTGACAAGCAGACGCCATCAGGCCCCAGTAAATGTGGTTTCTCAAAGCAAGTCCCATGGTGTAAGTTCCAAACCCCTGGCTGTGGCACCAGTCCCGTAGCCATTTGTTGATTCGCCAGATTCAACTGGCCCTTTCAACCCCCTTCCCTCTGACCGGGAGGATTGATGAAAAAACCGCTTGCACCCCAGAGTCCCTAACTGCCACTCCCAGGGCTCTGTAATCCTTCTTCATACTCCTCAGGCTGCTCCTGGCTGTATCACTGATACTCACACGAAACAACAGCAGCGAATAATAGTCAGAGGACTGTACAAGGCTTAGTAGTCTCTCAGTGACATCCCTGATATGAGCCCCTGGTAAGCAGCACACCTCCCTAGAGAGTGCATCAGGTGGGCAAATGGGCGCCTCTGTACCTCTCAGAAGAGAGTCGCCTACTACTATCACCCATCGCCTTTTCTTAGTTGCACTGGCTGTTGTACGGGGAGCAGATCAGGTTGCCTTACTCAGCTCCAGCACCTCTCTTGATGCAATGGGTCTTCTGTCTTCACTCTGGAGATCTGTGAAGGGGTTCTGCAAGGGCACCTCAGGCTTCGGAGGAAGTCTCTTCCTCCTGCTGGTCCTTGCTGTCACAAGCTTCCAGTCTTCCATGTTACTGTCCCCCTCCCTGATGGTGTGGGAGTTTTTGGCTGTTTGGCTGTAGGCTGTGGGTCTACTGCAGACTGTGCTTGGAACCAGCTATCTCTCTCCTTCTCAGCCTCCCTGATGTTACACAGTCCCCTCACTGCCTCCTACAGCTCAGCCACCTGCTCCAGGAGGTCTTCCACCTCAGCACATGTTTTGCAGGCAGATCTGCTGCCTATTCCTGCCCCAGAAGAAAGGCCAAGGCACCTCCTGCAGTCTGATGTCTGCCCTGCAGACTTTCCCTTCATCAGCTTCGTCTGGGTGGAGGTATCAGCCACCACTGGGGTGGATGGTGCAGACCCCCCAGCCAGTGCTGCAGCCTTTGCTCTCAGACAAGTGTCCACCATTCTGCCTTGAGGATCAGGTAGGATGAGTGCCCTTGACCCATGCAAATGGTCACAGAATGGCACCCAGTGCTCAACCAGTGGAATGCTCCTCCCTCGAAGGGGCACCCTTCTCACGCACCCTCCTGCATGAACAGCCAAAATTCATAAGAACATGTTTTTCTTCCTGACACTCCTTGCCTTATTGGCTGCACATTGTTTGACATCTCTAAAATAGAACAAAGACATCTCACATGAAATAATTTCATGCCCAGTGTAAGCCTGATGCAGTCCTCAAGCAGGGCCCATGCTGTGCTGTGAATGAGAATCCATGAGAAAAGGTATGCCATTGCATCATCAAAGAGTACACTGTGAAGTGTAAAAGGACAGCTAAGATTTCAAGGGCAAGTTTGGTCACATCAACATTTCCTGTTGAGGCTAAAGCCCCATTATCCAAGATGTCCTACTTATATTGCCAGATGGTGTAATGACTTCAAGTGAAAAGGTGAGCAAACACAACACAAAACAGAAATCAGCTAGTTTGGGCTTGAGTGCCACCTAGGTCCCTGAGCTAATATAAAAACATAACCTCTCTTAATACATCATTTTCTGTCCTTTGGCTAGTGGAATTCACAGGCTTAATGTTATTTCTGTTTTGTTTAAAGTCTCAAGCTTTTCTCAAAACATGTTACCTAAGAGTGTCAGCTGAAAAGCAAGTTCTCACTGACTTCTGTGGAGGCAAGGCCAGATCCTATGTGACAATGATGATCCATCAGGCCTGCCAATCTGCTCCTAAGGACCTTGACCCAATCCATAAAATCATTACTCTCTTCTCCTGCTTGAAAAGGTATCTCTTCAAGCATCACTTTGCACAAGATAGAGAGCTGTAAAAAAACCTGTTTGTTTGAATAGTTTAAAAATTATCAAACTCTGTATGCAGGATCAGAGGCTCCTGTTCCTCCTGTCCTCCATCCCCTTCGTACCTTCTCTGGTAGGTGCATTTGGAGAGCAGGAAAAGGTGTAGGGCCTTAGGGGTCTACAAAGTTTTATCACAGAAATAGTAGATGCCTCTGCACTCACTGGGGCCACTGAGTCCAGGGGGATTTACCCATAGAGGAAAAAGGTAGTACATTATCTGTCTGTGTAAAGAGTTTTGTGTTATAGTGACAGCACACTAAAAATATTTAGGAGAGGCTGTTTGTACAAAATCAGAGTATACCATAAGGATCTTCCTCCCATCCAGCGGTGTGGGCCTGGGCGTTGAGCTGCCTTTCAGCTTGCTGCTGGTAAGACATAGCAATCCTCGTGCTCCAGGCCTCAGCCTTAGAACCATCCGCGTTACGGACAGCTGTTCTGACCAGAATCTGCCCCATCCTAGCAGCTTCTTAACTCTGCTACTGCATATAATTTCCTCGCTGGATGAGTGCAAGGGAGCTGTAATTCCCCAGCCCCAGGCTACTAATGTCCAATGTCAGGCTGAGAACAAATGGTCCGGTGTATGCCCAGCACTCACAAAAGCACAACCTTAGCTCGTAACGTAGCAAGTAACTTTGGCGGTAAGTGGCATGGCTTGGCAGAGTAAACACCAGTCATTGGAGGCTAGTGACATTTTGCCTGCCACTATGTACAGATGCTCACTTGTAACAAGTACATGTTGCACTTGTCTCATGCTTTGTAGCAATCAGCCCTTTGCTCGGATTTAGGTGAAATGGTCTGAAAAGGGACAAAGATTCATAGTGTGGGAGCAGCAGCTTAAGAAGTGGTTTTGATGGCTGCCCAAACAGCCATTAGAGGCAAAAGAAATGCCAATCTGGAGCTGGCAGAGTGTTTCGAGTGCTTTGAGTGCACGCAACTGCATGATGGAAGTGACAATCAGATGGTGCCCCAATCATCTTTTCTCATTGGAAAAAGCTTAAATGCACAGTCATTCTCTAGGAGATAAAACTGTTCTAGGGACAAGGGTTTTGTTTCAGGGCTTGAGGGTGCTACTGAACAAGACCAAACATATTTTAAAGAAATCCTTCATAACCAGTGCTTGTATTAGAAAATTCTAGGGGGAAATGAAGCATTTCAGGGAAGCAGAAGGCATTAAAAGCATAGACATGGGCTTAAACCTCTACTGGGAGAACAAACCACACATTTAAAGGGTTTCATAACTGATATAATTCCATCTTTTCATGAAATCCAACCCCTAAATCATTTTGGTTATCCCAGTCTCCAGAAATGGGTGAGAAAGAAAGAATTTTAATTCTCAAAATACAATGATGCTTTCTAATCAGCTTACAAAAATTTCAGACTCTAATGTTCCAAATACTACCATTTTATTTTTTCTAGAACAACTCCAGAAAATTTGACCTGATTATCCCAAAAGACTATTTCTTGAGATAATCTCATCAAACCAGGGCCTTCTTAAACTATTTCAGTTCTTCTGTTGATTCTGGCAAGGTGTTCCTGGAGCTGCTGCCATCTCCACCGAGCTCGTCCAGTTGTCACTGTGGGGCCCTCTCCAGCATATGGCAAAGGAATAGATGCCCACACACATCCTTTATCTGTCTGAGGGAAGAGCTATGCTGCTATAGGCACAGCTGTGGATGGAGCATACAGCAGGGGATGGGCATGTTCTGACTTGATTTAATACTACATTTTGCTGGGCAGAAAAACATCCCAGTGTAAAAATGTCTTTGGCAGTACCTCACCCGGCGATGTCGATCCTCCCTTCCATCCCCCTGCATCTCAAACAGCTGTGGTGCTCTCTCCAGTGTTATTCTAATGCCAAAATGTTTGCTCATATCAACGAGATTTTAGGGATACAAGCAAGTGTGTGTTTGTGCGTAATGATTTTTGGAATATCTCCCCCACTGTCAGTGGAAAGGCACCAGGATGGGAAGGATCCAGAATATCTGCAAGAACTGGTGAATTAGTCACCTTTAAAGAAAAAACTACCTGCCAGAAATTCTCTTCTTTAACACTCCACAGACCTTTCCTTTCTATCCCATGTCAGCAAAATGTGCTTAATGGATCATACTGAACCTTTGCAGAATAGCAGCTGCTCATTTCACAGATTTAATAAATTAAAGGCCAGTTTCAATGGGTTATGGGTCTGCTACTGCCAGACACGAACTGCTCCAAAAGCACATGCTAGATCTGGGCTGTTCTGTGATCTTTGTTTGCCCAGACTACAGGCCAAGAACTCAAGTTAAATGGCGAGCCATGGCAGTAGTGAAATAAGAGTTTGTCAAAATCAATAGAGAAGGTGTCACACTTGTGAGCTGAGCTCAATAATATACATTTTATGGTTACAAGCAATAGCCCAGTTCAGAAAAAAAAAAAAATTGCATTTATTCAACAAAGGACTTGTAATATTATCACTAGTGGATTTTGAAAAAATAAACATTGTTGAAGAATTGCCTGAGCTTCTCTGGTTATCCACTGTTGAGCTGGGTTCTTAGCCATATAAGTCAAGGTGAAGTATTAATGATCTTCGTCCAAAGAAGCACTCAATCACATCCCTAACTTTGGTATTATAACTAGTCCCGTTGGAATCTATTGCACAGCTCAGATGCTTAAAGGTAGACACATGTCTAAGTACTTTCCTGCCTAAATCCTTCAACTGAAGAGCTAATATTTATAAACAGGAGACAAGCTGAATAAAAACAGAAAGTAATCCAGACCAGGCAAAAACAGAGACTGGTAAATGCAAATGCAAAGTGTTTACAATTAAGGGAGAAAGCAGAGAGAGACTAAAGGGATGAAAGACAAAGCTCTAGATGTAGACGTTAGATGTTGTACATGAATTGCAATACTGACTAGAGTGCAGCAAAAGGACAGCTTTCCCCCAATGCTTGAACATAATATTGCCGCTGAGGAAATTAATTGAATTAGATTAATAAGAATATGAAAGTCCCCTTTGCAAACATAACAGCTCACATACACACAAATGCAATTATTTTGTGTTTAACTGACAGGAGAAATTTGTGTGTGAAATTAGCAAGGGGAAGAACTATTGCAAAACGAACAGATAGCATGGGAAAGTGCTAACTGCACAGTCAACGTGGCAAAGATCCTGTGTTCTGTCTATGACTTAAGGAACGAAATAGAAAAGTTAAGAGCTCACACCATGAGCTCCCAGCAGCGTGACTGTTTATGTGCAACAAAAGGACTAAATAAATATGAGGAAATGGGGAGAAAAAAGTTCCATCAACAATTTTTAACCATATGTTTTCTAAAGAAATAGCCTCTCATGGAGCTTTAGCTCCACTTACTGGCTGTAAATTAAAGTCCTTATATATACTCAAAGGACAGCTCTCAAATAATTTTTGCTCCCTTCAGTCTGGTCTCCTGCACTCTCCAGCTGACCTACCCTGACTGACCTTGGTGCAGCATAAATCAGAGGCACAGCAGTCCTTAGAAGTCAGTGAGGTCCGCCAGACCGGACACACCAGCATTCACCACATTCATGGTGCTCTGAGCTCCCCTAGGCTACCTACTTCTGCCAAGTGGGTCCACACCTGGCAAGGCTAAGAGCATACCTGGGCATGTAACACAGCAAAGGCAAGGCAGGGTGCATGCAACTGTGATTCATGAAGCAGACAGATCGTGTACCAGTCCTCATACAGTTGCAAGACATGAGTATTTATCGTCATGAAGCAGTGGCCCCACCAACCCAGCGCAACCAATGTCTTTTTAAATGTACTACAAAGAGCGCGTGCCTCATATCAAGGAGCAATGGAGACATTGCTATGCTTATCTGGCTTGCCTTCTCCTCAGCATCACAAGTGGGTTTGCAGATTGAATTACCTTAATCCTCCGCAGTCTTACCATGGGGCACGTATGTAGCATGTCAGCACACACACTTAGGAAGAACCAGAAATGCCAGACATAAGATGAGCTACAGTGGACAAAAGCGGGTAAGGAAACAGCTGGAAGTCAGTTACACATGCGTGAAGGCCAATGGTTGGACCCTTAGTAGGAATAGGTACAACAGTACCTATAGATAGATAATCAGAGAAGAGCAGGGTAGCCTGAACTTATGGAATGTCCTGAGGAGCAGCTAAGGACTTTGGGCTTATCTAGTTTGGAGAAAAGGAGGCTGAGGGGCAACCTCATTGATCTCTACAGCTTCCTGAGAAGGGGAAGTGGAGAGGGAGGTGCTGATCTCTTCTCCCTGGTATCCACTGATAGAATGTGTGGGAATGGCTCAAAGCTGCACCAGAGGAGGCATAGACTGCACATTAGGAAGCATTTTTTTACTGAGAGGGTGGTCAAACACTGGAAGAGGCTTCCTAGAGGTGGGGTCGATGCCCCAAACCTGTCAGTCTTTAAGAGGCATTTGGACAATGCCCTTAACAACATGCTTTGACTTTTGGTCAGCACTGTATTGGTCAAGCAGTTGGACTAGATGATCATTGTACGTCCCTTGTATTCTATGCTATTCTGTAACAGCAATATTCTATTCTATACCAGCAATATTTAAGGGAACGCAGCAGTTACCCATTCAGGCACAGTGAAGCACACATGATCCAAAAAGCTAAAGAGCTCACCAGTAGAAAGAAGACAAACCCCTTCCAAACCAGGGAGAACAGCACATGCTGTCAGCGGTCCGTGTAAGGGCATTGCACTACCCTAATTAAGCCTGAATAGCAAATGGCAAAAATTCCCTTACAGAGCCAGAAAGCAATAAAAGTTGTACTCAGAAAGCCATGAGACAACTGTCTGCCAAAAAAACCACACCATCATGATACCTGTAACATCAGACCATCCTCAAGAATGGAAACAACGTGCTTAGTCAACCTCCTGTTCTTCAGTAATGTGTATTCTGGACATGTGTGTAGTTTTACAGTCACTAATTTTAACAAACTTTTTCTGACCTTCAGCAGAGTGAAACAGGCTGGGGATTTCCCTACAGATTTCCCAGCCGTGCCCCAGTTCTCGTGGGAGGAAACTGGTGAGAATGAACCGCCTGCTGTTCCTGCTCACAGCCACATACTTCACCCAAGCACCTGACGCCCGTTGTGATCTGACAGGCTGTGGTGGTACCTGCAGGCGGTGGGTAAGGCAGAAGCACAGGTGGTAGAAAACGCTGTTGCTGTGATCACTCTGAGTCTGCAGGGAGCCAAGGTTACCTCTTGACCTGCTCATTTGAGGTAAAAAAACAAAGCCACACAACTATACTAGCAAAGCAGTCATCCTTAGGTCAGAGTTAACTGAACCCAATGTGACCTTACTTCTGCTCATTTTTCTAGTATAGAAAAGCTCAAAGGCATAATGCAAAGTCATATGTATTAAAAGGGACTACCTTAGAAAGGTTACCTCTTCATTTAATCATACATTTCAGTTCTTGCTCAATTAACATACCTCATGCATTTTCATCCCTCTATTACAACTGCAGTATCTTTAGACCTGAAGCTGTACGGCTCTGTGCCAGGCATTTACTGTTATCTGCTGAGATAGGTAAATCATTTTCTTTAGTGCAGACTGTCAGCATATATCCTTTCATAGCAGAGGATAATTTCTGTGGTCTTTTTTGAGGAAGTATGCCAGGTATGCAATACAGTGAGAGGACCCTTGTTTCTCCACACCTCGCTATCTGAACTAGGGTTGGAGGTATGCCAGGTTGTGTGCATGTTCAAGACCCAAGATGACAGCACAGGATCCCCATCTCTAAAGTCTCCTGCTCATCAGGAGCTTTGGTCTCTATGCACCAGGTAGCACCTAACTTCTCTGTCATGTCCATGAATAAGACATCCAGTACAACACTTCAGAAGTTCGGAAAGAGTGATCAGGAATTTCACAAGGAGACTGTCTCTATTAAAGATCAAATTGTCTCCGAGCACAGAGTGAAAGACTTTATTAATTTATACAACAGCTTGTCATCATGACTGTATTGCACCATACATTAGAGCGCACACAAGCAAAGAGCTCCCTAGGCAGTACAGTCTGGCACAGGTCCAGAGGAAATTAGCTACAACTCATACGGAGCTTCTTGCTAAGCTGATCATGCTGCTTTTAGGATAAAAGCTAGTATCTCCAGGCAGAGCTCCTGCCCTACCTATATGTACCAGCCTACTTAGTGGTCGTGCAGAGACCTCGGTCCCATGCTCCATTGCAGTGTAGATGAGCTTTCTGTTGCTTATGATCTCAACGAAAAGCATTTGAAAGGATGGCACGTGAGTCACAGTTTTTGTCCAAAGTGAACCCTAGAAGCATGGACTGTTTTTACTGCATCTCTGTTTTGCCTCTCCAGACGAAGCCCATCCATCACTTCACATTCAAACTTTACTAGTTCATACACAGTATGACTACTGCCCTAGCTGCTTGTCACTGCAAGTGACTGAATCTTAAAAGCAGTCTTACAGAAAAGATGAACTGGGTTCAAAACAGGAATACTGTGTGTCCATCCTTTGGGCCAAATCCATAGGGAAGAAACTGCATATTAAATAATGGATGCACACTGGTGTAAAACTACTTTACACAAGCAACAACCATGTTCAGGCTTAAAGGGCTGCTTGAATCAGTTGATAAAGTTGAGATGTTGCTGTTCTGGTGAATGGGAGAGTGAGTTCATGCTCCCATGGCTCCATATGCAGAGCTCAAGGTCTATGTCTTACTTCATTTTCCAATATGGAGCACAGAGGTTTTATGCTAGCTGTCTCCACAGGGAAGAATCATTCCCAACAAAAGCCAGGGGGAAAATCACAATCACAAAAGCCCTTCTAATAGAAATACATAGCCATAAAGGACAAGGGGAAAAAAAAAAACCTTTGAAACTGGAGAAGGCTTTGCTTGCCCAGAAACGTTTACCCATTTAATATAAAGCCTCAGGAAGAAAATGCAATAATCTACAATAATATCACTGAACTGCTGTATTATCTAAAATATACATTAGAAAGTCAGCCTGCTGTGAGACAAAATATCATTAACTTCCTGATCTTTAGAGCAGCCAAATCCTTCAAGGGATACTTAATATCAAAGCATAGCATAGCTCACTTCTTTCAGCTGAAATGGCTATGTATAAAGTATAAAAGAAACACAGGCCTTACTTCTATTAAGTATGAAAGCTGAAGACTACAACAGAAATTGTTGATCCTCCCAGACCTCTGGAATGGAATAATTACACAGAAGGAGAACAAATTCATCAAGAAATTGTCCATCAGTTTTCAGTTGGAATATGATTTTCATTATTCCTTTTTTCCCCTTCCTTCTCTATTCATTCCTTCTGGTGTTTCAGATAAAGTTAACAGTGATGAAAATGCACCTACTAGCCAGAAAAGCCTCAGGAATAAATGGATATGGGGCTCTCTAGGTGAAAACTGGTGGAACAGATTGCAGGATACATAGTTCACAACTCGTGCAATTATTTAGAGTGGGATTCTTGTTCAGAAATTGAGCTTAATGTCTTTGTATTGCTTAAGTCCTACAAAGAGCGATAAAATGGTGTAGAGGCCTTGAGCTGGCCAAGTGTACCGTTGTTCATATTAAGTGGTAAGTCTTCTCTAAAACGAAATCACCCATTATACTTATGGCAAATTCAGATGAGATTGGTAAAGATTAAGGGATTAAAAATCAATATAACATTTAAACATAGATTTGAAAGTAATTCTTACCAGGTCTTGAGTCTGATATTCTTGAAAGACAGTGGGGGAATAGTAGGCACGCTATCAGGATTTCTACTACAATCCATTTCTACTTGCTGAGTGTGGAAACAAAAAAATGCCTATTGCAAAATAGTGGCAGCAGTATTGGGATATCTCTTCAAGAATAGGTAAAGATCAAAAGATTATGGGAGAAGGCCTACATCTCATCTCCTCTCCAAAAGATGTGTTCCCTTACAGGTGGAAATGAGTGAAGGGGACAGACTTCTGGGTCCACCTTTTCCTCACCATGGGATTTACCACCTGCTCCCCCATCACGGGCAGCACCAGTGCTTTACCTACCAGACATGTTTCTCCTACAAAACAAGGTGCTGCACATGAATAGAAGGGAGGACATCGAATTTAGTATGAATTTTGGGTCACTGTTCCATGAGGATTGCTCAAAAATGTCATGATACATGAAAGGATACTGATTTTGTCTTGATTACTATTACTAATGTGGAAAAGATAGTGGGATGTAGGGAAAATGACCCAAAACAGTGAAAGGAGAAGTCTGGGCATGTAACTTCAGTATTCCTTTGAAAAAGGTCTTTAAAAACTCTAGGTGTGAAGGCAATTTGGACTTCCAAGAAATGAAATGCCAGTATAAGGTTCTGTTGTACACTGGCTCATTTTAAGCTCTAGGTATCTGTAAATGTCCCCTTGTGTTTAAGGGAGCTTAACTAACACAATATTTAGACACCTGAGAGGTCTATAAATCAGAAGCACATAAGGTAATCCCCTGGCGTACATGTCAGATGGTCCCTGTTATAAACTGACCGAAACCTTAGATCAAATTTGCAAACATATCACTGTTTTCACAGACTACCCCTCTCCAGCATGATATTAAGTGATATTCATTAAAACTGGTGATGCAGTTTGAGTAAAGGGAATAATACAGAGGTAGTTCAAAAGGAGGACTCAAATAGCTCAGAAGCTGGCATAAAGCATGAAAGGACCATCTTTGTATCCCACCTGACAATGCAGTTTGCAGCAGTCTTGTCACAGCCACACTGCAGCACCGGGAGTGGTGTCAGCTAAATGCGAAGGTGCTTTTCTTTCTCAGTTCTTAGTCATGCTTACAGTTAATGGGTAGCTCTTGTTCCCGCTGCCTGAGATCCGACAGCCAAAAAAGAGCTATTGGATGAATTGCATTTGTCTCTCTGCTTAAGTCTCGGCTAATTCTTCAGCTGTGTCAGTTGGGACTTGAGCGGTACATAAAGCTTGCAGTGGCTCTCTGCAGAAGAAATTTCATTCTTTGGTACTGTATAGTTTACAGTGGCTGATTTTACCATTCATCTGAGAAATCTTTAACAGAAATGTTAATACTGGAAATATAAATACTGGTATGAATGAGATTATATGAACTGAAATGTGGGTATATGAAAGCACCAGGAAAAAATGTCAGAACAATGGTCAAAGGACTGGTGCGCATTAATTGCTACGGAACACTATATCTGTGATATTACGCAAATGACTGGGAAAAAAAGGGAAGAAAAAATTCACTTAAACATAAGGTGAAGGTGGAGAACAGTGCTGGAGCCATAAAATACACAGATAAGGAAAAAATGAAATTCATGAGTTTTACCTAAAACCTGTATGGGGCTAGAGAAAACATGAGGCAACGGGTCCAAACATCACGAACTCGAGATAAAGGCATGTGTATTTCTTACATTCCTCATTTTTAACTACAATAACATACCACTGCAGAAAGATTTCAGTATGAGTTTATACATTTACTTCCTTCTTCATAAATAAGTAATTTTCTCCATCCCTTTATTGTCTGGTCTCATTCTAGTTTATCGGTATCCTCTCTTTCTGGGATGTCAAACAGTGAAAGAAATATTGCCAGAGTTCCTTCTGTGCACAACCTCTTCAAAAATTGTGCCTTCTAATCTGCTTGGATAGTTGCTGTTTGTTGTGTGAGTCTCCTAACAAGCACGTAAGCAGTTTGCAGCACATAGGGCAGAGGGCTTTGTTTGCAGGTCTGATGTTTCTTTTTTAAAAGGGTGTTAAAAGAAGAGTCAATAGGCCCTTGCAGCTGCTTAAAGTATGCTGCATAGCCTCTGGAGTGATGGGCATTTCTTCACTAGAAACATTTCAACAACAGAGATAGACCTCGGACCACTACTGCTCTTTGCAGCATTAGCTCCTACAGCAGCAGCAGGGGACTTTGGCTCCTGCTATGGGAGGATTTACGGGTGCTCTCCCAAACCCTGCCACAACTCACTGTGAGGTTTTAGGTAAGCTGCTGACACAATCAAAGCACAGAGCAGACACCTGTCCTAAGGATAGGCTCTCATAGCCAGACTGCACTGCCTGCGATAAAGCCCAGCTCAACCTTGTCAGAATAAAACATGTGATGTACACATTCTACCTGTGGCAAGTTTGGAATAACGACTGTTAGTCCAAGACTGCGTCTTCCTTTCATTCACACAGCAGTACATGTGTCCTAAATCCAAGTTACAGCTGAGTGAAAGAGGAAGGACTACATACGATAGGCGGTTATACCAACTAGCTGGCAGGGACACTTTGTTATTGTGCCTCCCCTGACTCCAGTAGCAGCTAACGGGTCATTCTCACTTCAGTCTGATCTCATCAACAGACTAGCAGCCAGATGCCAAGAAGGTGGACGCACGAGAAGCACTCTTTTTCCCACCCTCATGCTCTCTGGGAGATGAAACAGTCGAAGTATGTAGGAACAAAGGCGTACACATTGCACCTGGGCAATTCTCAGCCCATTCCTTTGCTGTCTCTGTCGAGCACTGGTGCAGCATTAGGTCCCCTTAAAACAGCCAAGTAACAAAAGACATTCACTAAGTTTCTCTTAAAGATGTAATTGAAGACAGAGTAGGTTTGGCTGCCACATGAAACAAGATTCATGTAGGAAAGGAACTACTTACCCCATGAAATGTCACATTATTCTGGCCTGTGAAGGAGGCCACTTACCAACTTAATGAAAGAACAGGAGAAAAGCAATGGGTTAGGAGCAAGACAGAGCACGAAGGGAAAAGCAGGAGAGATTAAATAGAATGAGAAAGTACAACTGAGCTCCCTTAAGTCCACTGCCACATAACATAACATACTCAAACTGATCGATTGAACATAATGCCGTAATGTTAATGCAGAAACAAAAGAGGTAACTTGGCCATTTCACTATCTGCGGCTACTGCAGTTAATCAAGTTTTGACATTGTGGTTTTCTTTCCTTTTTTTTTCCACCCCAGACTAAACCAACGCAGAGACAGGATGTTCCTGCAAAGCAGCAGGGGCCAAAGAAGCAGATGGGGACAGGCCTGTTCCTCACTCGTCCTGGTACGCTCTTCACAACATCGTTTCCTGTGCTTTGCCTTGTTCTGTTAAAATTCCTGCAGGCAAGGGAGAGAGGATGGCTTGCAACACAAAGCACAGCATGTGCGCTGTGACTTTTGTCTTTATTTCTAGTCCAGGTCCCTGAGTCATAGAACATGTGTTAATTCTCAAAGCACGAGGATATTCCTCAAGTGCTTCAACGGTCACATTTTTAAAAGATAAATCTTCTCTTTCTTCCAGCAGCTCCCAATCTCTCTTTAGATTTCTGTATTATTCTTACTATTGTTCAAATCAAGGCAGCAGATTTACTGGCACCATAAACTGGAAGACTGAGAGACTCGCACGGAGCATGCATTTCATATGTTCCACCATGCCTGGGCTGGACTGACCGCATCCTCCCAGAAGTAAGAGCTATTTTTCTTGCTTTTGTCCAACCTTTTCCAGTGCAGCTGTTTTTCTCACTTTTGTCAGACCTTTTCCAGTGCAAGGTTATACAAATTTATACACACCACCCCGTTGGAGCAGTTCTCATGAGGAAAGCCCATACTGAATAGCATGGCATGCTTTCTGCAGCAATTACCAAGCTGGAGCTGTTTCCACACCTCTGCAGATTTTTGAGGACACTAACAGAATGGTAAATCAAACAGAAGTACCTTTGTTTCTGATGCATTAGAAACATGGTCGTTGTGCAGCCTAAGCTCACTCTTTTTGTACACTTGAAGACAGCTTCTCCTATTTTATTCTGGGTTATGCAACAGAAGGGAGAGCACCAGATGATTTGCCAAATGGAGAGGAATTAAACTGTGCCAAGTGCTATCTGGAGTTTACTCACAGACACATACGCCCATATCACAAACTGTCTCGCTGCAATATTTTTCCACTAAACCCAAAAATGGTGCAGGATGCATTATTGTGTATTTCTTCACGGATTCACAAGCTTCCTACCTACTCCAACGCCTTTGTATTGGAAATGTGTGCCCTGCTGGTTTTGAAATGCACGTTGGTATGTCAGAACCTGGCTGCTATCTGTCAGCAGTGAAAGTGTTAATGTGTCAGATACAATAAAGCTTCGTGAAAAATAGCATCCCCACCAACACAAGCTTATTCCTTGGGAGGCAGATAACGCCTTTCTTATCATTTTGACTAAACTCCTCTGAGTTCTTTTACAGTTTTGCTGATTTCTTACACCACACCCCAGCACCAGCTGTTCACATGCAGTGGGCACCCCTGAGTCCTGCAAACGAAGAGCGTTTGCAGGTCTGTAAGTATATTAGAAATGGCTAGGCTTTCAAAGCTGGGCTTGTTCAAATACATAGTCCATCTTGTAATTGACTGTCAGCTTGATTTACAATGGCAGTTGTGATGGGTTTGGAGATTTCAATCCAAAACGCTCTCTGAAATAAATGAGGGGAAAAGTCAGTCCAGTGAGGCAACTCGATTTGTTAATATCATCAAAGAACAGCAAATGGTTTAGGCAACACATCAGCCCCAAACAAAATGCACTGAGGACAGAAGCAGCCCAGACAGAGGCAGTTTATAAAACAAATCACAACAGCTGTAGAAATTACAGAAGCAGATGGAAGAATGAAGGTCAGAAAGGGGAAATAAAAAAAAATCAGTCTATTCAGAAGAAAAGCAAGGAAAGAGCAACAACATTTAAGTTCTGAAGATTTTGACCTTTCAAGTGCTTTATGTCATTTGTGGAAAAAGCTTCAAAGAATCCAAATCATACGTTATGGGCTTGAATTGGTGGCACTGTTAATCTTCCGGTCAACCACAGTTTGCTTCAGAAACAGCGTGCCTGACCACCAACATCGTGGCCAATTCTTGTAAAATCCTGAAATTCTGGTTAAACATTAGGAAGGGAGGTAAAAGGGAAGGGAAGAAGATGCTTATGGAGACCTCGATTTTCTTTGGTTGGTCTCTGGAACAACTGACCGTCATCTTCACTCCCAAGGCTCTGAACACCTGGCATTTTGCAGCCATTGCCTTTCCATTTTTAACATGAACAGAGACACTCCAGATGCAGGAAGATTAACCAAAACTGAGTGGACGAAGGGAAAACCTATTTTGCACCTGTTGCAAGAGCTTGTCAGCAGGTGGAAAAAGTTAACACCTTGTTTTCCAGCCACAACTTTGTCAAGTCTCATTCCTGTGTTTAAGCTTTTTTTTGTTTGTTTGTTTAGACTAGCACACCTGAGATTTTTGCTGAGCTAGAATCATTCATGGACATTCTTGGCTTTGTTCAGATTTAATAAACAGCAATCAAAAGTAAAGCAAAGCCGGCTTCAAAATGTATCACATATTTTATACAGAAACTTATACATTAAAATATGACGGTTTTTGAGAGACACCCAACAAATTAATAACTGAATTATGATCTTGATTTTTCACGTAAACCCAACTGACTGATTTCGATAGTTTATTACTTTGCCATAGGGTTCCTCCCATCTCCTACTTCTGATTTCTGTGCTTTGCTGTTAGACTGCAAGAACTCAGTAAGTCAAAGAATTAACCACATCAGCAAGCAGCTGTTTGGTAATAATACTTTATGCATGCCAGTTTTGAACTTGACATTGCAAACTGCAAGTGCTGTGGTCCATCTTTAGGTGTACCGATCCTTTCAGTCAGGCAGGTTAACCCCTTCAATAACTAGTGCATACACAGACAGACATTTGGTTCAAAAACAAAAGTTTCTCCAAAGTGAACTACAGAATAAGTCTCCATTTACTGTCACTGCAACAATGTCACTTCTGTCCTCTTGCCACTGAAGAAGAAGGACTTTTGAATGCCTGATTCCAGTCAGCAAGGGGACCATATACATATGCCCAATATCCAGTCCAAAGTCCCATTCCTAGTGCTCCAGTTCCTCTCTTCCTTGCATAGCTTCTTCACTCCTTGAGGTTTCATTATTTCTGGATTTAAAACTCTTTTTCTCCATTGGGAAATTATGTCCATATTGTTTTCAGTAACAATGTTTACAAAAAAAGTTCTTTTTTTTGGCTAAAAAGGAGTATATTTTTTAAAGAATATCATTCTGCTCTAATTTCTGTTGAAAAATATTTTACCTTAGAAAATCAGAGGAAAGCATAAACTAAAAACTGTGTGAAAATATGTGTTTCAATTAAACCGATATACCAAAAAACAGATGGTGCCTTTCATCGACCTTAATTCTCCTTCTCTACATCAACTTCACTCCTGTTTTCCTCATTTTCAGAGCTTAGTGCAAGTTTGTTCAAGACGCATCACCATTCTCCTTCCATGACTTCCTACCTTCTTGGCCTCATCATTGAAAACTCTCTTACCTTTCCATTCACATGCATCTCCTAATCTCATAGTGGTACCTCTTTCCTGTTTCCCACTACTGCCAGAGTGCCTTTCAATCCAGACAAAAAGCAATGTTCGGGCTTTAAGGCTCTACCACAGTTTCTCAAAATGTATTCAGCTGTAACTATGCTCCCCGTTACACAAAACCAGTTCCATTAACCAGACATGTTTTTATGATTCCCTTGACTTAATTCATTGAATTTTGTCTTTGGATATTATCACTTACCTGGCAAAAACCTACGGGATCTCATTAAAATTGCTTTCTTTTGCCCTTTTCCCAGAGGATAATGTAGGACAACCATATTAATTAAAATACAGATAGATCCCAAAGTCTCAACAACATTCCTCATGAGGAACGTGCTCATAAAATTCCATCCGTTCACATTGCCCAGGATCTGGATTTATTTTTTTGGCTGTCTGTAGCCCTCTTGGGATTGTTGGCTGGGGACCCTGTCTGGGGGAAGGGAGGAACTGCTGCAGCTGCATAATGCTACTGAGATAAATCATTTAGCACATTTCCATATATGAATGGCTTTATTAAAGTCATTTAAATAAGGCCAGAGATGCTGAGGTTCAAAATCTCCAGAGAGGTTAAAAATAAAACCAAGATGAATATAGGATTTGACAACAGCAGTCTTCAGGGCACTATTACAGAAAGGGACAATGCAAAGGAGATTCAAACATGGCATTTGGGGATGGTAGAGAAACAATGGAAATGAAGTATAAAGGAAAGCATAGGAAAGAAGATACAGCTAAAACAGAAGTTTCTCAAAATACCAGAAGTCCTTAAAAACAATCCAAAATGAGCATACACCAAACATGGTATCATCAGTGTGTCGTGATCAGGCAGTTGACTTAAACTAGATTAAAATACGAAGAAGTAGATGCTTCCTCCAAAGCAGTTGTTCTCTGAAATAAAAATAAAAAGATAAAAAAAAAAAAAGATTGAGAAAGACTAAAACATAAAATAGCTGGAGTTCCCTGAAAGATGAGATGCAGCTTTCTCTGAGAAAGCTTTCTTTCCAGGTTTCTGAAGAGTCACTGCTTTTTAACACAGAACTCCACTCCCCAGGAAACTCCACTCCCCAGGGCTGTCAGACCCACAGCCTGAATAGCAAAGTGCAGTTGCTTAGAAAGTAAGTTTCACTCTAATTCTGGAAGAAGAAGTGGTAAATGTTTCTACCTTGTCCATGCTCTGTTCAAAAATGCAAAGACAATGTCTTACACTAAGAAAAACTCCTGTGAAACAGTGAAGAATGTTAAAGGATAGCAAAGGAAGACAATGTAAGAAGGAAGGGATGACCAAAGTCAGCTTTCTGCAGGTTACTGGAAGCATTTGAAATAAACTTGGAAAGGACATTCACCAAGTTCAGTAGCATTTGTATGCTGAGATCTGTATAGATAAAATCAGCTTTTGAGTTCTGTATCTCCTTTGGATCCATCAGCTTCTCGACTGATACATCTAAGTTCTACTTTGAAGCTGGTATTTTACATGCTGAAAGGGAGATGAAGAGAGAGATAGAAATTAATACATATGCTCAGTAAAAGGTTCCTGTGAACATAAAGGAGGGAGGACTGAGGGCCAGAGACTGACTCAGTCTTCAAGAATAAATCCAAAATTATGCCATTGGCATCAGAATGACTATTCCAGTTTTTGCTGCTGTAACTGCAAGCAGAATACAGTTTTATTTAGCGCTGGTCAAAATTTCTTCATTGTGAATGTGTGTGCCACTTCTGGGTGGTCCAGCGTCTTCAGAGAGAGTCTCTACCTGCACTGTGGGGTTCCTGTTCTTGGGTCAGAAAACTAAAAACAATCTGAGGTTTCTGAAGCATCAATGTTCATATGCTATCCATCTAAAGGAGTCATTGCTCTCCAGCTGAGGT
This sequence comes from Anarhynchus alexandrinus, assembly GCA_008711295.1. Classification (NCBI taxonomy): domain Eukaryota; kingdom Metazoa; phylum Chordata; class Aves; order Charadriiformes; family Charadriidae; genus Anarhynchus; species Anarhynchus alexandrinus. Next base: position 5,135,820 of record VUYV01000049.1, on the reverse strand, counting down.
CAGACTTCCTCTTTCACAAATAAATGTGAGCCAGCTACCTGTTTTCTCACCTTCTGCTCAACCTTCTTCTGCTAATCTGTGTAAAGTACAGTAGGAAATCCAAAATGAGAGGGCAATACTAAAAACAGATTAAAAAAGCAAAGTTCTCCTGTGGAGGCTTTGAAAGTAAGCACCAGGAAATGGGGCAAGCAATAAATGCTACAAGGTTCTGTCTCCAGCAAGGGAAGGAACACGGCCAGGATGCACTGGATACCTCACTCCAGAGCCTGATTCACTCTAAAATGCCAGAGAGAATTTGCAGTTGCACAGTGGCCGCGATGCTCCCCAGCCAGATGTCCCATAGCACAGCCCTCGCCCTGTCAGTGTGTACGTGCTGCTCTGCTGCCCCACTGTCTACCACGAGAGGATTTCTGTAACATATGGGAGCTGCATACCTGGAGCCTCCTCTGGGTAGGAAGCTGTTGGAGAGAGCAGGGGAAAGATGCTTGCATCTGCCACTCGGAAACAATTTACCAGGTGCCTGCTTGATTTCAGAGCTAGCACAAGATTATTTTTTTTAATTTTTTCTTTGCCTAGCTGCTGAAAACGTTCTTATTCTTCTTACAAAAGAGAGTGGAGCTTATTCAGCTCTTGTGAAAATCCATTGACTCATGTTAGAGATAAATTTGCCCCTCAGGACTCAAAAGTAAGAAGTCAAAGCATTCTGGCATGCAAGGAATCACACCTGCCCCTAAAATCCTTCCTGGGATAGAGCATATTCTTCTCACCCACACAACCAGCAAGCTCTGCCAGCTGGAACAGAGTAGGAAACAGAACAATATCTCTGGGTCTTCTCCCTCTCACCTTGCTTTTTTCCAATTGCTATCCCACCTGACGGTACGAGAGCTGCCTGCTGAGTGCTGCTTAGCCCTTCCCAGACACGGAAAACAGGAAGACAATCTCCTGTCCTTCCCTCCCACGCTTCCCTCAGCCCCAGTGACTTGCCTGAATACCACCAGACTGAAACCTACCCATAGACTGTAAAACCTTAGAGATCCTCCCAGCTGACAGGGGCTGTGGAAACATAACATGAATCTTAATGCCCTCCTGTTGGAAGTGTCTGGGATCATCCTTGCCTGCCCGCAAGCATTTATTGAGGTCAGTAAAACCACTCTGACATTTATGTGTTGTTTGCAGAAGGAAAGGGGTGGGTAAGAGACTTACATTGGAGGCTGAGTCTCCGTTTTATCAGGAGCTATTTGAAGAGTGCTATTTGAAGAGTCAGACTAGATTTGGCGAGGCCGTTCAGGAGGGATCAAGGGAGCTTTATTTCATATAGTCCCAACTTGAGGAGCAGGATTGCTTTACCTGAAATTGCTCTCGAGCTTTTTCTGAGCAGAATACATGTGGCTTTTATGCAACTTGCCACCATCTTCTCTCCTTAAAACCCTTTAGCTGATGTCTCAAAATTTCAGCCTTTGAGGATGCATTATTTGACTTTTACAAGACGACCTCTTTGATGCATCAGGGTACACACAGAAGCCTGCTAGTTGCAAAAAGGCCCAAAGCAACAGTATTAAGTAAGCACAAAAGCCAGGGTTTTCTTTGACATATAAGTAAAAGCTACAACATTTCCAGGGAGAAGTTCCCATCTTTATTTGTCTCCCAAGTAGTCCAGGCAATGGCAGCCTTTATCAAATCACCAATAACGGGGATAATGCTCTGCCATTTTGGACTGTCACTGGAGAGTAGTGCAATCAGATGAGCAGACAAGAGCACCTGGTTCAGTCACGGCAGCGGCAGCTCTGCCAGGCTGCTCTACCTGGGCTGAGGCCCAGGCGCCTCGCAGAATATGCCCCCTCCAGACTCTTCTCTTTGTCCTTTTGAACAGGTCAGAAGGGCTATGCCAAACCAGCCTGGCCTCCACACCTCGTTAGTGAGGTTCAGCAGCTTTCCTTAGTCCAAAACACAAGGAAAAGGAGGCGAACAAGGTTTCTGCTGAGAAATCACATTTGCTTCATCCCTCTTTCCCAAAGCCCCAGAGTGCAGGAACTGGGATCTAAGACCTCGGTCCTCCGCTCTGGTGCTCACAACTCTCCCAGTAACAGCTGTGTTTTTACCAAGGACCTGTAAAAGTCTCTTAACTAACACGAGGCTTAAAATATTAACTCGTTGCTGAGACCAGACTGTGATTCTCCTGATTCAGCAGTACTCACTCAATGTGCCTGAATGTGCTTACACATTTCATCACTCAGAGCCTACGTAGATGACAGATGGAGATAGACAAAGTGGTGATGGCAGGGGTGGAGGGTGCAGTATTTCTTTTCCTTTTTTGTTCCTTAGTCAAACACATGGCAGCCAAATAACACCCTCCAAACTCCCCCATCTCTGCAAGTTAATGGCAGCTACAAGATGTAACGTTCATTAGTTCAATGGTTTGCAATGTAACTCAAGGCTCAGCTGGTATTTTTCATGTGGAATGAGGCAAGAAAATATAATCGGAAGGCTTGGTGGCTGCATGATGCCTATTTCTTATTTCTCTGATTGTACCTGAGAGGTAAGTGTGAAATTATGCATTGGAAAAAATGTTATGTCACAGTAACAACCCAATAAACCTGACTGTGAAGCTTTCAAAGAAGCAGAAACCAATGAACTCTTACTACTCACTTTTAGAAGTATTTCAAGTAGTCCTTTTCATTAGCTTTTATTCTTGACCACTTTTTCCAATAAATTAATTTCATACTGAGCAAGAATCTTGGAACCTATAGTCCGCTAACCAAAGACTAACTGTAGCACATGCAGCAGCAATACAGTCTTTCCATCTTACATTATTATTGCCATCTTCTTTCTCTTGGTGCCAAAGAAGCAACAAAGCAACCTCTGTTCTTTCTTTGGGCCATGTATGTCTTCATCCAGGTCTTTGGGTGTAAAGCAAGAAATGCCAGGCTTGCTCCTAGGTTACCTCTCTTTAATGCACTGGGTTTAATCCATAGTCCAGCTCTTCTGGCCTGTTGTCTATATCCTCTTTATTCTCTGTGTCAAAAACACTTGCTGTAGGTGCCCAAAATAGCTCCATATGCCTTTTTTCCTGTTCTTCTTGGTTGTTACATTCTTCCAGCTTCTTCCTCTGCATCTACACATCTATTATCATTGACCCTGTCATTTTCTACATTTCATTCGCTGTGATCGCATCCATCATACAGTTATGGCAATTGTGTCTCTTCATATCCAGCAGCTGCATCTCACCCCGGCAACGTCTGCATTTTGCAATCTGCGTCTATGAAAATACAATACTAATGGACTATAGCAAAGATTCTGTTGCTACCCGTAGTGGTTCTCATTTTCTGACCTTCAACGGGTTTTCTGCTCCTGCAGAAATTATTTTCTTTACCAACTTAGAAGCTAAAACTTTGCTATTTTTTATGGTGTTTTTTTGCTTAGCTCAGTAATAGTCTGTTGTTATTGTCCAGAAGGGAGCCCCAGGTGGGATCTAGGCCTGAGACATCAGCTGTTTAAACAAGTGGAACGGCTGTCATTAATCTTTGCTTCTGGAGCTCATAACAGGAAAATGGAGCAAGCAGGGAATTGGTTCTCAATAAAAGAAGCGTCCTTCAGCCTTGCACAGTTTCATGTCCAGCCGCTAATCAATATATATTGTTCCCATAGATCACAGTAGCAGCAGGTGAGAAATTGCTTGGACTAGAGGCTTGTGTAGAGTGGACATGGGAGGATTTCCCATGCACACTACAGACAAATCAATCTTCTGGAATAAGACTCGAAAGAAGTATCAGAAAAAGGCAAGAAATTACACCAAGGATGTTTGGGAACAGACCCTTTGGGGGGAATTTTTAGGACAGGAGGAAAGTCTGGTTCTTGTCATAAGGGCTTTCTTGTACTTCAAAGATCAATACAAATATGTTAGAAGATATGTCTTTGCAAAAATACTGGTAGCTGAGAGCTAACTGAAAAGTGTCACCTGCCTGCACACCAGGCCCTCCTTGTCTTAATGACTCATCCTTGTGAGTGTCTCTAACACCTGCATCCTCCGGTCCACACAGGCCACATTTCTCTATATTGCTTCTTTGATCTGAGTGCCTCACTCTTGCCCCTTTCTCTTCTCTCCACCAAATCTCTCTTTGCCACACCGGGGCTGTATTCATCAGTAAAAAGCGATTCTTCCTGTCTACTTGGGAAAACTCCTGAGTGCTCTAAGCCGATCCAGCCTCCATTCTGCACTCTTGTACTGGCAGAGCAGTTGCTACAACGGCCCGTGAGAGTGGCCCCAAGATGCAAGAGGCTGATACTGCTTAGATAGAGGAGTGTAATCTTCAGATTACTGCTGTCTGAGCCCACAGAGCTGAGTTCAGTCTGGCTGAGGCATCACACTGAAGTTTGACAGCAAGCCAGAATTTCCCATCCTGCTCCTGGTTCTGTGTTAACAGCAATGAAAACTCTGCAGTTTCAGAACTACACTGCTTACTAGAGGCTTCAGCTACAAGTAAATCAGTTTTTCTTCAAGAACAAAGTAAAATATCGGCAACATTCAAGTGGATCTGGTGATCAAACTCTGTGCAAAGGCTGCTATTTCATGGCCCATCACAATCTTATCTCTTTCCACTGCTGGACAGTAGGGAACGTCACTTCTGGCATAGACTGGATTCAACATCTCTGAAGGAATTGTTTAATGGGCCCAACAGCTGTCTTTTCTGTTAAGAACAGAGAGTACCTTAAAGTGGGCCATGAAGGAGAACAGAAAGGTTTTAATGGCTAAGAATTTGCCCAGTAGGTAATACAGCCCCTGTGTTTTCAGCTGCTGTGCAGGAGAGGTTACAGCCAGAGGTGTTTCAATTCCCAGAAGGAAGAAAGCACTTCTGGTTATATTACCAAGACAAATAGTGCAGTGAAATCAGTTCTGAGAGACAAGAATTGGTCCCGAAAGATTGACTGGGTAAATTCTCAATACAATTCAATTCATATGCTCCTTTGGTACTTTCTATTTTTTCCTCATAAGCAGCTGGTAGGCAGTGCAGAATGTGGCAAGCTTTTTTATATGATTGATGGTTTAGACTCTTCAATTAAAAGCACGTTTGCAGGTTTGAGCAAATCTCTGTGATGAGGGAGAAGGAAGAGCTCTGTGTGTGTGAAAAAAAAAAGGTCCTATTTTGTGTGCCTGTTAGCACCTCCGCTCCTGTTTTAATTCTGTCATTATTTGACCAAGGGGATGAGACACCACAGCACACTGCTGTTGGCTGGAATTGAGGTACACAGCTCCTCTCCAGCACATTGTCCGCACCACCCTGCCAAGGACATGGGGAAATCGAGCGTGAGCTGGGAGTTTTGCCATTGCTGACTGAGAGTGGGCGCCGTCGTCACACAAGGACTGAAGGCGCTGTTGTCCTTGATGCCTTTTGTCACCCATCTCTACCATTCTCCAAGGGCCTGGCTAGGGAGGGATAACCTCAGGGAAGCTGTGTGTCACTACAGGTCTGTGCATTTTTCAAAAAGTGGAAAAAAAATATTATTTCTGCCCTGGGACATTATCATCCAGTTCCCTTTTTCTCCTTGAGAACACTGGAAATGCCCACTGCTGGTGTACCTCCTCTTCCAAGCTGAGGAATGCTCTGCTTTGGTTTGGCAGATCTGGGGTCACAATCCAACCCCCACGTCCCTGCCGGCTGCCGGGGCTGCGCACGTGGGCTAAGCGGATACTGCCGGGCTGCTTCCGAGCACTGGGACTTCACGCACACGCTGTTTTGTTTTTACAGACTTTCTAATATGCGCTGAGATCAGACGCCTTGGATTGCTGTGCTGCTAAAGAGAGCCTGGCTCCTGACAGTGGTTTTCCAAAGGACATTTCACCTTTTTTTGCTGAATGAAAATGACTCATGAAGGGTGACATGCAGTGAATATTCAGATTCCCTGCAATTCTTAAGATAACTAAACTTGCATATCCTATAAATGGTAGCCTGTAACGTGTCCTTAGCACGTGGGTTTTTAATGTGATTTCTTATCTTTGGTACTTGGATATTTCTTTTGCTCTCTCTGAAATGAAATTTTGACTGATTCATTTTGTAAATGGCCTTTTATTACAGTCATGATTGCTGAGAGTGACCATAAGCAAGTTTTTTCTTTTGTTTTCACTAATTTATTGCAAATTACGCTAAGGAGCATCTCATTGAATGGCCAATATCTTCACTGCCTAAACAGTCCTGGGATGAAAAATGCCTGTTGTCTGCTGGCTGTGAGAAAAGCAGACTTTTGTAACCATGTTGCTATTAGCTGTATTCTGAGCTGGGAATTCACAGACAGTTATTTGCAAGGTACCGAAACAGCATTCTAAATTGGCTTGGCTCCAGCTGTACTTTGGAAGGAGTGCATAAACAGTGTGCATCATTCAAACCTGCCACATTTTAGAGATGTGTTTTTGTTGTAAATTTGGGATACAAAGCCATGTTAATGCATCTATATGGCTTCAGGACTCCAGGTGTTACTTCAGTTAGCTGTCATGTTCTGTTAATCTAAGGGATGTTCCTACAAAGCTGCATCTCACTAGCTAAATCTGAGTTATCCTCTGGAGGTGCCTCTCTTTCTTTCCCTTGATTATAGATATCTTGATATACCTTGATCCCCAGTGAAAGTACCTGAGTTAAACATCTCAGACTAGATGGAATGAAGCCGGTTGTGTGCACCCCCACTGAGAGCCATGGAAACTGATGCAATCCTGTTGTGGTCAGAGAGATTAAGACTGTGCAATTTTTAGTAAGATTGCTAAAGTGGACAGCATAAACTGGGCTGGATCCACAATTTGGGATGCTGGAAATATTCCCATTGGCACAAACATTATCTCTGGTGCAGAGGTGGCTTGGCCCTCCCATATTAACTTTAAATATATTTAGAGAACAAATCAGGTGAGCAGTCCTTCGTATGGACTTCTGTGGTATTTGGGCCAGGAAGTTGTTTTAATCAACAGGGGCTATCATGGAGTATAGGCCACACTGTTGTATCATCTCCACCACCCCCAGCCCCTTGCAGGTTGATGGATTGCTTCTCAGAAAGGTTTCTTGTGGCTGTGTTTTGGGGTGATAAGCCTGGCCTTTCCCTCCTCTGTTGTCTGCACTGACTTGGGTCTGAAATGTATATGCCCAAACCTTACCTGAGTTTCCCTTTACAGCAGCAAAGATAAAACCTGAGACATGCAGCAAGGACATAGCATTAAATTATTTTGACAGAGCTAAGATTACTTGCCCAGAGTGTCAGTCAGGAGAAAGCAAGAAGGCAGCATGAGAAGTACACTGATAAGGCAGCCAAGACTGGAGTCCAGAGAAGCGTCTTTTGAGGTAGAAATGCAGCAGCCTGGGCATAAAGCTTTTTAGAAGAGGCAGACCTGGTAGCATCTGCAATACTGTGTCTTGAATCCTGCATGACTCTGAGAGCCCCTGCCCTTTGATTGTCTATGGCTGTTGAAGATAAGCAGGACATGAGCAATGGTAATTAGCATCTCCCTATCTTTTGTATGCAGTCATTCAGTCACATGGTACATACACCCTAAAACATTACTGTTTAATAATGACTAAATCAACTTTTATCTGTATTTCCATATGTTTCTTATAAATATTCATATATTTAGTTTCACAACACAGCTATAAGGTACAGAGGTATTATTATTTCCATGTTGTGAATAAGGAGCATTTCGGGATATGCAATTTTATGCCCGCAGTTTAGATCACAGAGATGTCTAACTCCCTTATTGCTCCTTCCAAACAGGGATTTAAGCACCTGAATGACCTAAGCTGCTGCCAGCACAAAGTATTACTCCTCTGAAGGGACAGGCTAATGCCCCAAAATCTCACCCTAAGTGATGGTCTACATCAACTCAGAAACATGTGCGGTATGGAAAAGGGGGCTTGAACGATCTTAACTTCTTGTGTCATTTCTTAGCCAAAAGACCATCTTTTCTGTGTATTGTTGTTCCAGCGTAAATTACAAGACTGTATCTTACTTTGTTTAAATGGAAAAAAGTCTTAAAGGAGTGTAGTGAAGAAGTTCTACCTAATATGTATGGTTTAAGCTCTACTTGCATAACTTCATTAAATCTTTTCCAAAAAAGGGGGTGTGGGCCGGATATTAGGGGTTTTGTACAAATAATCTCACCAAGCAGAGGGTCCTTACTGCAGCCTGTGAAATTATTAGCTGCTCACAACGCTCATCATAACACCAGGCACAGCATCACAGCCAGCCATGGCTTCTGACAGTTCACTTGCAAAATCTATGTCATGCCTTCAGTGCCCTGGTGATCAGTAGTTTCTTTGCCCTTCCCTGGATGGATGAAGGTGTAGAACTATGGGGCTATGACTGCTTTTCCCCTGTTCTTAAAGTTAGAATTCATAGCATTGCCACTAGAATAATTGCTTATTAGATTTGTCATTAATTCTATTTCTTTGTAATGCATTAGCATAGAGGCTCTAAGAACCAAGGGAACAGAAATGTTGGAAGTTACTTCTCACACATCAATGAAATAATAAAACACTATGAACTGAAAGAGTAACATGAGCTTAAAAGGACAAATTGCATCTGGAAATTTTATTTATGTATCAAAACCAATTATTGCAAGTTCCACCTCGATAGCACTTGAGGATTTCATTACAAGATCTAATTGGACTTATATGTGCTGTAAAAGTTTTTTATCCTTTAATTGGTAGCAGAAATCAAAGCAAAGAGAATGAGAGACAAACTTGGTATTTGTTCCATAAACTCATCTGGCTTCATTTGCATTTACATGGTTCTTTGGAGATGTTCATAGCACAGGCTTGTATTAGCATGCCAAAAGAGAATCTGCTCCTGGTCCTTCAGTTCAGTGCTTCAGAAATGCGTCAGAGTCATTCAGCCAGTCCTTAATTACCAAAGGATGCTACTTCAAGTCATCCCTGAGCATCCTGCCCCTCCTCAAGCTTCTCTGGAACATAACTGAAAAAAAGACAAGCAGCAGCTGTTGTGCCATTTTACTGCACTGTCCGTGATGGAGCTGCAAGCCTGCTTTCCCAAGGGTGACTGAGTCCTTGGAACAGTTCATCTGAATTAAGTTTGTGGGTCAGGACCACAGCCCTTTTAAACTTCACCGAACCTGGTAGCATGAACATTTTTGATTGATTCTGCCTGTAATGTAGCCAAGCTGAAGCAGCTCCCTCAGAGCCCACGGATGTTAAGAATGAGAATGACTGAATTCTGCCTGCACTGCCCAGTGCTCTTTTGTCCCTTGACCCCCACTAATGCCCACACAGCAGGCACCGAAACCAGAAGCAATATAGCTGTTCTGTCTAATTGGCCTAAGTTAAAAATGAAAGACACATAAAAATATACAAAAACGAAAAGCCTATAAGGACCGTGTCCCCACCACCACTTTTCACAGTACCATCCAACAGTCACTGGAGCTGAAACTGATGTGCATGAGGGTAAGTGAAATATCTCTTGAACTGGTGTGGAGACACTTCTAGAGTCACTGATGAGGAGATGGATTCCTCCAGTTCAGTGAATCAATAATAGCTGATTTCATTAATACTGAGGTAACAGTAGCAGCAACAGGGGGCTATGACCCACCAACACCTTAGGACGGTGATGTGCAAAAGCTGGCTAGATGCTAGTGCTACTGACACACAGAACAGTGAGACAAACAGTGGGTAGAGATGGTAACTGCTCCAAGACTAGACGTAGTAATGAAACGGTGGGCGGCTTTAGGGCCCCGGTGGTGAGACCAGCAAGGGACCACACGTTGGTGACACCAAAATATCTCCTTATAAATGTCAGGCAGCATTCTTCCTCTGAGCTCAAGGTGAGCTAGCCCAGGTGCATCCCTGGACCTTACATTATAATACCTGACATCAAGATATAAGTGGACACAGCAGCAGGAAGGGGAAAAGTGGTATAAAAGGGCCTCTTGAATGTTGAGCATTTATGCTGGCAATTTGGGAGGCTGAATGCATAATGGCTGCAAAAGAGACTGAAGAGTTTGTGTTGTACTTACCATTCATGTGTTCTCGAGTTAATTTGTTGTATTTTACCGAAGACTAGCTGTGTCCTTTCTTCCTTTACGCTTTTATTTCATATGAAAACTGAGTGTTTATGAGGAAAGTATTGCCTGTCACAGTTTCCATTGGGAGGTATTAAATTCTCCCCATTTTCTGTGTGTTTGAGACGTGTGTTACACCTGTAAGAGGCCTACACTGGTACTAGCCACCCAGCCTGGGAGAAAGGTTATAAGTGTCAGAAGTGTAACACCTCCCAGCCTCTCCATTTGAAACTGTGAAAGTTGCCAGGCCACCTTTCTGGTTCTCCAGCAAAAACAGGGTAGATTTTTTCTAAATTTGCAAATACAATAACTGGCAAGCTGTATTCACACCACAGACGGAAGCAGAAAGCGTGCAGGAAAAATTTTTCAGAGTCTGTTGATCTCCTCGCTGTCACCTTGCTTTGTCACCTTGCAGTGCTTCACTTTGCCAGGTAGAAAAAGGAGACCACAACATTTACTCATAGATTTCCAGAGGGCAGAAGGCCAAACTGTCATTGTTCAGTTGCTTTGGGAACCTTCAGAGAAAGGGGCTCAGGAAAGACAAAAGGTGATGCTGACTCCAATGACACCATCCTTTTCCCTCGATGATGTTCCTGGGATGTGTCCTCCACTGAAGAAATATCCTGCTTCCCATGGTGTTTGGACATAAAATGAGTATTAAGGAGGAAGTTTTTCAGGAAGCTGCTTTATTTCTTTTTCTCCAGCTTATTCTAACTCTCACCCTCTCCTTGAAATGGCCCAAGGGCTTCAATAGTAGATCCTTCCCTTTCTTTTCCAGATATTAATTAAAGACCTCAATCTTCGGTGCATTTATTATAATAAAATAGCCATGCAGTGCAAAGCAATCTAATTTTCCCTGCTCCATAGAGGCCAACAAAATGCTCGCTTTGGGGCCTTAATATAATGAAAGACCTGAAGAGTTATTTAGAGCCACGCTGAAGATTCACGTGTTTGAGTGGGTCACGGGTGCTTTATTACACCCTCATCAGTACAAGAAAATGCTTATTGTGTGATGAGTTCCAGGGTGACAGAAAGCAGGAGGAGCATGGTTTATAAAAGCACTTGTAAGAGCAGCCAACACCTCATAGAAAATATGTGCAGTCCTGTCTCCAAATTTTTAACTTCTCCCACCTAAACTGCAGAACTGGTTGTGACCCGCAATACAGATGCGATACATAGCAGCACATTTCTTCCTGAATCAAACGATAGTGCACTGTACCAGACCATATAAACGGACAGATGGGAGGAAAGGCTCCAGCTTCTTTCTCATGGTTAGTGTGCCCCAGTGGCAATGCTGGGAACTAAATTTTGCTCTTACCTGGTATTTTTCCTATCTGAGAAAATTAGGATTTTTGAGATATGGTCATCCTCGCTCAACATTAGATAGTCCACAGGAAGAAAGCTGTCTGAAATGCCTCACCTGCAGTTTATACATTAACAGATAGTAGAAAATCCAACCACAATACACAAAACCGTAGGAAACCTGACTTCATTAGTTCATTTGCTTTCAGAACTGCATGTCTATTTACGATGGCAATTCTCTTGCAAAGGAGCTCTTCATTGCGTGAAAGTTCTCCTGCATTTATAATCCTCTGCCTGGAACATCCTAATCCTTTGTTTGCACAGGGGTGTCTGTACTTTGAAGTGTTAAATCTTTGAAAGAGGACACTTCACAGACCAACAGCCCAAATACGGCTTTGGAGCTTTGGTGTATCAAAATACACATGGGGGACTGATCTCCCCCTGCCTAGGTAATCATTTTACATCTGTGCAAAATGAACTTCAAGCTTTTCAATTCTGATTCAGTTGAGTCCTGACACCCTTTATGGGTTAGTTTAAATGACAGCATAAGCAGCAAGACAACAAAAAATCCAAGTGCTGTGATATGGATAAGCAATAATAAAAAAGATTAGCATTGTGGCTTTCATGCCAGCAATCCCAATATAATTTACATGCTCTACAGGAATCACAGGAAAATAGGGACATAGGATTGGCAGGGACTGCCGAGGTCATTGAGTCCAGTCCTCTGCTATCACAGGCAACAATGTCATATAATCCCTTCCATAAATCCTTTGACTTGCCAATGAAGTGCAGTGAACACAGGGGAGAACACTGCAGCTGTTCAGAAGAGCACAGAAAAACCCACAGCCTGTTTACAATTAAAAATGCAAATGAAGTTATGCAGGCTTTTAATAGGAATGAACCAAAAAGTTTGGTTCAGTTCATCTCTGACTCCAAACTTTTCTGGCATCCAGGTGGGAAAGGGTTACATGTAAATATCTGATGCACGAGATTCACATTCCTTTTTCACATATAAAGACGGACTATGAGAACTGAGATTTGATTTGAGCACCAGCATGGTCAAAAAGTGCCCATGGATCTTGAATAATCAAGACTGGTTGAAATGTCCCCTTTATATATCACTTGAAGTATATTCAAGATTACATTTGACTAGGTTGCCTGTTGGCTCCAGGAAAGGCTAAACAAATCCAGAAGAGGGAACAGACCAGTTTAATTCCTGTTTTGCACAGGATATCAGAGGCGTTCATCTATGACATGGAGAGTTCTGAGAAAATCACAGGTGTTTCCCAGAAACTTGGAACTCTCTGTTCAATTTGTGATTTGGACATTTAATTTTGCCTTGCTCCTTTGCAAGTTACATATAAATAACCCATTGCTAGTTGAGTTGGCTGCCAGGAGGGCCAAATTCAATGGCAAGAGAAAGGGATTAGCTGGAATGGCTTGCTGGGACCGATAAGACTAATGAGGAAACAGTCTGTGTTGTAAACTTCTGTAGAGTGCACGTTAAGCAGTTTAACCTTTTGCTGTTTCCTTGCCAATGGCTGATATTTCTGTCTGTATCTTAATAGGGGAAGCACGGGTCTCTCTTTCAGAGCCCTTCATGCTCCAGACTGTATTATTAGCCAAACTATAAGCAGTAAATAATCAAGACATTTGAACCCATGCCAGAAGCCGAAGCCCAGACTGTTTCCTAAGCTAAAGAGGGCTGCTCCCTGCTTGCTCCCTACAGGAGGCGATCCTCAGTGCTGCATCGAACAACCAAAGAAGAGATCCACAGCTGCAGAGGATCTTCTCATCAAGCTTTTTCAATGTGGACTGAGAAATAGCTGTTTTGGTCAGCACTATGTAAAAGCTAAGAGGGTGTTTCAGTGGCTCCCTGTTGTCACAAACTCAGAGTGGAAAGAGGAGTGAGTTGGTAAGGGAAAAAGTTTAGCCAGTTCACAAACTTTGCCACAAACTTTGCTCACCTTCAGTGTCATGGTTTAAGCTTATCTTCACTAGTCACTGGTTCACACATTTTGAAAAAGACAAAGTCGGAATTGAGGCCAAGCCACTGTGCCTCTCCCAAACTGTCGTGAGATAATGTGATGCATGTAACATTGTTCTAAAGTGAATATTGCCCTTTGACTGTGTATTATACTCAGTTTTACATAGCATGTGTAAGATTGTATTGTAATTGCAGATTTCCATTATGAAAGGATATGATTATACTAGAGAACCAGTTGCTTGGGATTCTCTAAAGGCTGCAGAGACAAAGAGGCACTACATCAAGGAGCTGGTGCTCATTTGGAATATGTTACAGATGAGATGCTGGGGAAGAGAGGAAAAAGGCCAGTTTACAGAGTTGAGGTGCCATTCTGTCAAAGATGTTAAAAGATAACAAGAGGGTATACATAATGAGCTCCTCTGGCCTCTGAGCTTTGGAAAAGAGATGAGAGAAACAAAGAAAGAATGTGAAAAATAAATTAAGAGTTAAAGCATTGGCAGAAAATGATAAGTGAACAACTTCTAGACTGGTTTCAGCAGCTTTTACAGGGCAGACATGCCAAGGAAAATGATGAAACTGAAAATTTAGGGGAATAAAAGAAGTAAGAAAAGTGAAGGTTAGTGCTAAATTTATCTGGAGTGTTCCAGTAATGGCCTGACTTACCAGGAAATTCCTCTTATACTTACTTTGCTCAAAATACAATGTTGATATTTCTCTGCATGTGTATGACAATAATTTCTTGATATTTATACTCAGTAGACTAACCTTTCTGCAACATTCCTGTCTACTTCTGAAAGTTAAATTTTAGTGTATTTTATCATAGGAATGAACTGGACAGATAGGTAACTGTTCCCTTGCATGTTTCCATGGCCCACACAAAACTGACCCAAACCAGTCATGCACAGAGAGCGCATGCTTTTAAGGGAGGTCCAGAAATTTAGAGGTGCAAAGCGCACAGGCAAGTATTTCTAAAGCAAAACAGCCTGGTTTTTTTGTCAAACTGACTGCAGAAAGAATACCTGAGTGCAAAGGCATGTGGCAAACTTAGGAAAGGTTTTGTCAGCAGGCAAACCTATTAAATACTCACATTTCTTTAAGAAATCCTTAAAATATATCTTTATGTCCTTCTTCAAAAGTTTTTAAAAGTTTTAAAAAGTTAAAAGTACTTTCTTAAAAACTTTTGATTGTAAGGTTCTTTTGTCCTCACTTCCACTATTAAAAATTAAGACGTACCCTTGTTTTCACTGACATGTATTCATCACATATCGCACAAAAGTCCTTTCACTCCCTGATAAACATTATATGTATATTCCCTACATTTCCCTGTCACTTGCACAGGTCCATACTATAATTAGTTCTTTCCCTTTGAAAAAGCAGGGAAACTCAACCATGTACAGAGTTCATAACAGTGTCACAAAATCTTCACAGTTTCACCACTGTGGGTGTAACTAGTAAGTGAGTGTCTTATAACTTCCATGTCTTGACAGAAAAACCCTGGAAATACCAGATGCTAGCTGGCCTTTGCTTTGATACAGGAATTTTTAGATTGCTTATTCCAATAAGTTCTATGCTGATTCTTCTAATCATTACAAACGCCATCAGTGTCTCACTCCCTGATGCCAGAACAGAAAATGAAGGCGAGGAAATGAGTGCTATGGGCCCAAGGCAGCACTCCTCATCTCAGGGGCAGGCTGCAGTGAGATGAGCAGGGACAGAACAGCTGGCTGAGAGGTGATGAGCTGAGAGGCCCTGATCTGATGAGTTCCTGCGGTCCCAGGGATACACAGACAGATGTGAAAGAGCATCTCAAGCATAGCACCTTGAAATGCAAGAGAGAGGGCAGATAACCTACACAGCACAAACAGATGTACACAGGGAAGGGCCATTCCATACACTGGGCAAGTATGGCACAGGTGTGCCAAGAGGTGGCAAGGCTGATATTTCCTGAGATTAAAGGCAGGGAAGGGATAATTTCTAAAAAGAGCAAGAACAAGTTACAAAACAAAACAAGGTGACAAGGGAAAGAGAAAATGAGATAAGGCAAGGAGGTCTTCTAAAGGAGGTCCAAGCTAAAGTAGCATGAGTAAGCAAACCAAAGCAGGGAGAAAAGGACCAGGTACATTCACCCTTATTCATAAAACTAGGAAAAATGCTCAATGCTGCCACACGTTGGAGAGCAGGGGGAGTAAAAGAATAAGGGGTAAAAGAAACAGTAGCTAATTATGATGTACTTCATGCCTTTCCTTCTAGTAGTTATAGCTGCAGCAGCAACTAACTTGCTTCTCTTCCTCTGTCATTTTGCACTGACAAAATGCACTCAGCTAGTGAACGGTCCCCAGTGCCTTTCCTGCAGACTAGCACTGTCTATCTATAGAAAAACCACCTCCCACAACAGTTATACCAAAGACACACTGTGCTGTTCTGGACGGAACGAGATGTCACTTTGGTCTCTGGCCATTCAGTCATCAGCTTCCCTGTTCAGTGCTCTCATAAATGCACTGGTTGATACTAATAGGGATGGACCGAGGAGAGACATGACTTGTATCTTTCCCAGCTTTCAGCTGGCGCAGCAGTGCTCACCTGTGTACATGACACATAAATGCAGTCTGCTGATGGTTGTCTCAAGTCTACCTCCTGCTGGCCAGAGTTCATTTCTATCTGAAGTACAAGAGCGGAGCATATTGCAACTGTGGAAATGTCACCAAATTACAGCAAGGTGAGCATTTGCAAGGGAAAGAAGGCATGCTAGCCAGCAAGCATTTTCAAAGCATGTTAACAAATCCAGCTTATCTCACATGCCAGCTCTCCCCCGCCCCATTCTCATTCCCACTGAATAGACACTAATTGAAAATTATGTTTTCAATGTGAAGCCTTTTTCTAATTTGGTCTTGTTTAGAAGCATTTAGGGATCCTATGGTTTGTTGTATTTCAAAGTGATTTGCATGAACTCCTTGGGGAAGCCAACAAAGGGCACTGTCAACATTTTGCTGGCAGACAGCAAGGGTTTCTACTCAGCACAGAATATTCATGTGCTCCAAGGAACACAGATTCTTGGGGTAGAGGAGACAGCTGCAGAGCTCCAGTGCAAAACATCTAGGAAAATGCTGTAATATCTGTTCCTCTCCAGGGTTTTTTGCAGTCCTTTAGCAATCCTAACTTCCCTGGTAGGCACGGGAGAACTCTACTGAGTATTTAAATAATTAAAAAATATTTTTAATGGGAAAGGTAGAATTGCCAATGCAGTATAGTTAGACGTGCTCACAAAGATGCTTTCCGGGCTTTAAGTCACATGTACGCGTCACATTGCATACTCTAAAATCTTTTCATAGAATTCTATACACTTCTGCACATTTAGGACACATGAGTATACAAAGTATAAAACATTTTGCATTTACCCAGCAAAATATGTAATCATGCACTCAGGCTTGCATTACACATATGCCTATACATTTGGCACATACATGATGCCAGATATTTTATATATGCATATATGCGTGCATTACGTTATACATTAGTGTCTTTGCAGATCATACATGGTGCAGGAATAGCCTGTACCTTACAACGTGCACCTGAAGGATCTGCACACAGCCAGCAATGCCAATAAAGTTCAGATTGCTCATACCTGTGTGCATTAACAAAACCCGTGTAGTTTACTACATCTTCCAATCTGTAGGTATACAATACATGCCTGTATATTCATTTACTGAATACAGTGTTGTATTGAGGAGAAAAACTTTAAGGAGTACAGGGAAGTTTTCAGAAGACAATTTATTAAACAGAAAGCCCAGTTCCTATTTTTATGAGTTTTCAGATTAGTGTGGGATTTGGTCTACATGCAAAAGTTTATCTGGTGCAGCTAGGTCAAGAACATAACAAACTACCCCATTAATTGACATCCCCATAACAACAAAAGTCTTAGAGTTGTGCCAGAAAAAACCTCTTTGGCAGTCTAATTTCTCTAGTTCAAGAAATGGGAGAAGGTAAAACAATATTTTGCTTTTTTTTTTTAGGGTAACTGGACATAGAAATTACCATCAAACTTTCCCCAGTGTAACAAAGGCCTGAATCTACTTAGGACAATATTTCTCATTAGAGTGGCTCAGAGTGATAGAGGGTTACTACATAATTCAAATCTAGTCAAGTTCCAAGCAGAAAGGGATTTGCTACTATTTCAAACTATGATATGGGTCACAATAAGTATTGCAGACTGCGGTTTCCGTAGCCGTATTTACACAGCCTGCTACAGCCCACAGTATTTCATCCACGTAGCAGGGACCTTTTATTATTAAGTGCTACTTTGAACATATGTTCCAAATATTCCAGGTATTCCACTCCCACTGCTGGGATTTTTCTGAAGTACCTCTGGAGAACACTGCCAAAACCAGCTAAAAACAAACGTCAGGTCTTCACGATTCTTCTCGTTCTTTTGTCATCGTCTAGCTCCTTCTGCATAGCCAGTGTCATTTTCACACTCTTATCAGGCAGAATAGATGAAAACAGTGCTCCATGACATTGCAAATGCCACTGCAGATAAAAAGAAGCTGTGGAGAAGTTTTCACAGCTTGCTGCCATGTGGCTTCAGCACTGCCAATCTGCCGCTGTGCTGTGGAGCTGCTCTCACACGATTTTGGAAGCGGTGGCAACAGCTGTCTCACCAGCAGCAGCCTCAGGAGCCCTGGAAGGCACAGGACATCAGGCTGCTCAGCATGGGAGCTGGGTCAGCATCCATAGCTGAAATGCTGGTTCTGAATTTATCAAGCAAGAGGCAAATGGTGGGGAAGGTCCTGGGACAACCATGAGCATCTACTGAGTTTCCAGGCAAGATAGACCAAATTTTTGGATGTCTGTGTAGGGTTCAGTTCAAAGTCGCTGCTGCCTGCCCAAGCACCAGAGCTCCTGAGGGTAAATGTGCTGTCTTTGTTTGCCCTGGCTCAGCATGGTGCACACAGATCGGACTTCTGTGTTGGAGGTGGGCAGTGGCATTAAAAAGGTAGTACCAACGGATGTTACGATGTTGGCCAATGTTCAGAGCTTGTTGAGGGCTTTGTACACACATGGTTGGGAGTCTGAAAAAAAGAAATGTTGGATGTCTGTTCTTTCTCCTGCACAAGATGTCAGCGGCTGTTAGTAGAAATGGGTACCCTTTGCCTAGGGCTGCAATACCTGAATGAGCACAATGGCAGACTTACTAATATGAATGCAGATGGTCTAGAAACAGTCCTGACTCTCATAATGCCAGGGGCTCTCAAGCTCATATTCAACAAAACTGCTGATTTGTTCCTATCACTGTAACAGACATTAATGTTGTTGGTATTCTCCCTGTAATTCTGGAGAGACTGCTCATCCTTTATGTGTGATTAAATCTTTTACTTGATAACATGCATGCTAGGAAGAAGTTGTTTAATTATTTGTAGCTAAAGGATAACATTAGAAAGCAACCGAGTGTCAAAAGGGGAAATGTTGCTGCCTCATAGTAAATGAAAATGCTGTGGAGCACTACCTGCTGTTGTTTGAAGCACCGAGTTTCGCCCAATGCTTGTGAGAACAAGGTGGAAATACTCTGTGAGTGCTGGGAGGTAGCAGTGCACAATTCCTTCTCCAAAGTGACAGTTGCTTGGGACGTACTCAAGTGCGCCTTATGTTCCTGCTTTTGCTGATTTTATACTTAAGTTTGATTAAACTTGTGTCTGTGTTGCTTTCTTTGTGTAATATTCCATGAACATTGCTATGAACTTCAAGACTTCAACAGGGTATTGAGAGCGAATACTTCATGGATGGTAGCACAAATATTTTATGTAGTTATTTGAAATATTTCACAAAACATCAGATCAGTATTTTATATGGTCTGATTTGTGTGATTCCAGAGTCATATCTTATTCAAGTTGTGGAAATACTTCCTCAGAATGGCAGGGAATATTTCATGAAATATTCCATGAATATTCATATGAAATTGCATTGAAAGTTTCATGTCTAGCCACACTCCAATGTTTGGAAAGTATGTTTTATAGAACTTTCCTTTTGAAAGTTTCCTAAAAATATTACTACCACTTTTCAATTATGCTCATGTTTAATTCAAAACATTTTCAAAAACAGTAACTTTCCTTTTTAATGATTGTGTAGAAGTGAAAGAGGTTTTTGCAGGTATGAAAAGCAAACACAGTCATTCCTTTAGTGACACAGGCTAGAATGACAGGACAGAAAATCCCATAGTGAATCACAGTAGTTACTGGCACTGATGCATAATCACATGAATAGCAATGATTAAAAGAAAGACAGGTACAGAAAGGGGTTCCCTCCCCGGTGCTCTTAAGGGATTACTTCAGCATTGCAAGCGCACTACCACTTCATCTCTAGCTCTTGCACCTGGATGACCAAGACCTCTTCCTGGTTGGTATGACAGTCAGTCCTAGAGCTCCTGGTGTTTCAATGCCCTTCCAGGGGATTTCCTACAAACTGTTGCATTTTCCATATCCTTACTCTTCAACCTCCCCTTTCCCATTTCATTACAACTTTCTAAACATCCTCCTCACAGTCTGCCTTCCCAAGGGCCTCTGAACCTCCTCCTTGCCAGTAGTCTAGAAACTGGCTGAAAGTAAGCAGTGGGTGCTGCTGGTCTGCTGCTGCCCTGTTCCAGTATACTGACCCTGAACTAGCACCATGGAAATGCAAATGGTTGGAGTCAGAATTCAGAGGTGAGACCTGCCTGAGTGAGCCCAGAGAAGCAGCCAGCTCATGTTTAAATGTCCCTGGAGGTAGAAGGGATCATGGCATGGCAAGTGGATGACGACCACGCTAGCAGAGACACACAATGCATCCAAACTTGAGCCTGTAGAAAATAAGCATCCCAATCATTTTATATCTTCTTGAAAGAAGGATGGCATACTCATTATCTGTCCCATTAATTTGCCCTGACCAGCATTGTATACGTGTGGAACTTTTCAACAGAAGTAGAATAAACTCAGTATAAACCAGTCATCTGTCCTCCTTCCATAGATGCTCTTTGAGCTGAACAATTTGTAGACGCTACATCCATTTTTAAGTCTTTTTGCCAAATATTATATTTCACAGTCACATTTTTCTACCCTTCGAGATGTTTCCTCTCTATTACTGCTGCATGAATGTTCCACACAAACAAGAGAATCAAATTGACTCTGGCAAGGGCTGAGTTTTCAATCTTTACACAACCTTGCCTGTGTGGAAAGGCACACAAAATTCCGGGCTGCAAATAATAGTGCCAATTAGCTGTAGTTAACATGCATGGCACAAATGCTTTGTCAGGGCTATGGTGGCTTCTGAACTACAGAACAGAGTGAATGAACAACTAACATGCTCACAAATCATTTAAAAGGATACTCTAAAATTACTACACACTGTAACAGGGTAAACAATAAGACAGGTACAATCAGACTGCTATTATACGTACAAAGGTGGCAACCGGGGNGGGAGGGAACCCAACTTTATTTCTCTAATCTCATTTTCCAGCTGAATTTGGAGATGTCACTTGAACAGCCTAGGTATGAGGTTTTTGCAGACGGCAACGCAACACAGTTCTCAATACTGCAAGGAAATCATTTAATAAAAGCTCGGTATTGTTCTGTTTATGGAAGCTGATACCACTTGATTAGACCCCGTCTCTTCTTTTCATAGCGCGAAGCGGGCAGCGCCGGCGGGAGCCGCGCTGGGAGCGACCGGCTCCATCTGCGGGGGCAGAGCGCCGCCTGCTGCCGTTGCGGCTGCGGGGCCTCGGCTAAGGGGCTTCGGCAAAGAGGCCTGGGCTGCGGGGGCCTGGACTGCGGGGCCTGCGCTGCAGGGCTTCATCTAAGGGGCCTGGGCTGAAGGGCCTGGGCTAAGGGGCCTGTGCTGCGGAGCCTGGGCTAAGAGGCCTGGGCTAAAGGGCCTGGGCTAAAGGGTCTGGGCTGCAGGGCCTCAGCTAAGGGGCCTGGGCTGCAGGGCCTCAGCTAAGGGGCCTGGGCTGGAGGGCTTGCACTGTGGGGCCTGGGCTGCAGGGCCTGAGATGAAGGGCCTGGTCTGCAGGGCCTGCGCTGTGGAGCTTGCGCTGTGGGGCCTGGGCTACAGGTCCTTGGCTAAGGGGCCTGGGGTACAGGGTCTGGGCTGCGGGGCCTCAGCTAAGGGGCCTGAGCAGCGGGGCCTCAGCTAATAGGCCTGGGCTGCAGGGCCTGGGGTGAAGGGCCTGCGCTGTGGAGCCTGTGCTGGGGGGCCTGGGCTGCAGGTCCTTGGGTAAGGGGCCTGGGCTGTGGGCTCTGGGCTGCAGAGCCTGCGCTGTGGGTGCTGAGCCCTGGGTGCTGGGCTGCCAGTCTTGGGCTACTGCAGGGCCTGGGCTGTGGGTCCTACACTGCCAGTCCTGTGCTGCGGGGCCTGGGCTGCGCGTCCTCACAGCAGGCTCAGGAGCTGCCTTTGGGAAAAAATAAGCAGGCAGCCTTGCCATGGAGAAATTTTGCAAGAAAATCGGATTACATTAGAAGGAGTCTGGGGGAAAGCTGTGCATGGCTGGAGACAGCAGTTAGATGCTTATAACCGTACAAGAGACCTTTAATGTGGGCCAATAAAAGGCTTTACATGTCTGAACATTTTTATGCATTCAGTGTATTTCCCTGTGATATCTCGACACCTTTTCCTGAGAAACAATAAGAATGTTTTAAGATGGATGGGGGATAATTGCTATATTCCTTTGCTCGTAAAACTAAGCTCTGTTAGTGACTCAAGCCCAATTCTACAGAATGAGAAACAGAAAATTAGAAGAATTCAGGACTGATTGCTTGTCTGGCATAAACTGACAAATGGACTCAATTTCAGACAGTTTAATATCCACTGGGGGCCTGGTCCACAGAAACCTTCCAGGTTTGGTACCTGAGAATTCGTGTGATTAAACCACTCTTCCAGTGTGAAACTTTGATTACGCATGTCTTCTCTTTCTGTCATGGTCGTAATAGAAGTCTGTTATTTGCCCTGCCTATGGCTTTGTCTGGGGCCTGTCCTCCACCAAACACCAGGGCAGTTGTGGAACAAGAATGATAACTTTCTCTTCTGAGGAGAAAAG